>JAJQKJ010002754.1:0-300223 GCA_029574335.1 Rana kukunoris
GTGTTTCTCCGCTGTGCTTAATGGACCTTAAACGCACCAAGTTTTCCATCGGAAGCTCCTTGGGGGGACAACTGGCTCTCCTGAAAGGTGAAGGGAAAAACGCATTGGCACGTTCGGCTCTTCTCTCTCGAATACGTCGATCAATGGTGATGGACAGTTGCATTAGGTCCTCTAGGGATGATGGAAGTTGTACCCGTGCGATTTCGTCTTTCAGGGTTTCTGTCAGGCCTAGCCGGAATTGGTTCCTGAGTGCGATATCTGACCACTGGGTCTCTCGGCACCAGCATTTGAATTCAGAAATGTAGTCCTCCACAGGTCTTTTCCCCTGTTTGAGATTTCTGATGAAATTTTCAGCAGTCAACTGTTTATTGGGATCCTCATAAAGGAGGGACATTTCTGCAAGAAAAGTGTCAAAAGCTCCAGGAGATCTCCGTGTTCTTCAAGATAGGCGTCGGCCCAAACTCTCGGTTCTCCCCTGAGATAGGAGAATGAGGGTGAGAATTCTAATCCTAACAGAATAAATAAGTACGGGGACGAAGCTCAAACAACAAGCGAGAAGAGCTGATGAATTGCCGGAAGAGTTTCTATCCCCAGAGAAAGGTTCCTGGAGAACAGACTTTTTGGTTCTGGTCTCTCTCTAACGGAGCAAGGTTCTGCTGGCGGAGAGCTTCATTTTCAAGGCGGAATTCATTTAAAGAGTTAGTTAGGGTATCTACCCCTTGAGTGAGTCCCAGTAGATGATTCGCTAATTCAGCGGGATCCATCTATGTATATATATGGGTCTGGTTAATCTGTAACGGCTACGCCGTCACCATGAATAGGAGATGAATGGTAATTATTTATTCTGGAGGATACTCAGATAAAAACCACCTGGTTTGCTCTATGATGTTAAACAGAGCTCATGGGGTTATTTCATCACAACCTCCTGCGATATATCTCCTATTGATGGTGTGGTGCATCTACCATAGGTTATTTGAGAATCCTGGTAATACGTCCTCAGTCTCTACAAACATATGGTATCAGGCAATCAAGAACATATCATAGTATGCAATCCAGGATGAACAGTATTCTGAGTATAACAGCTTGAATACAGTTAGTTGTGGTACTTGCGGTTTAGATGTTGACCAGGTGTGCAGTTCCTTCCTGGAGAGTGATTAGTAGCAGGTGCAGGATGCCTCTAGGTTCTGTAGATTGTCAGCTCTGTGGTCAAGCAGCAAGTCATAGGTAGTAGCTGGATCCTTGGTGTAGTACTTGGTCGTGTGAACCTGGTGATCTCTGTACTAGGTGAGGATCTGTGGGACTCTGGAGGGGGTCTTGGGTCTCAGATGGCGGCGAGCGTCAACCTCAATAACCAGACACTGAGCCGCCATGAGAAGAGGTTTAAATAGCCGGCCTGTCGCGGGACACACGCTGGGCGCGCTTCTTCCGCGTTCCAGCATGGAGCGCAGGATTCGACGGCGCGTCGGAAATGACGGAATCAGGATGCTGGACGGGGCGCAGGATTCGACGGCACGTCGAAAGTGTCGATGTCAGGGTGCTGAATGGAGCGCAGCTGTCTAAGTATGATACAGCTGCGCTCGTTCTGTACAAGGTAACACCGATGGTGTTACACCAGTGAACAAAAACATACCAGGTCCCATCACCGCGCTGTACCAAACAAACAACACTCTCCCAGGGACATGACTAGGGTGAGTGAGGCAGGCTCCTCTCCCAAAAGGGGCAGTAGGAGGGACATAACAAGGAACCAGGTAGACTTAAACCGCTGTTTTCCTACCTGGGCCGGGCTGGTGCATGTGGCTCCTGCTCCCGCCACCTCTGGCTCCATTTTCCCAGAACGCGGCGATCGTTTGTGGGCCTCTTTTGAAAGTCCCGGTTAACCCCGCTGTGGGAACCGGAAATTGCACCGCCGAGGCTGCCCCTCCCTTCTGCGTTCCAGCGGCCGGAACCGCCATGAGAAGAGGTTTAAATAGCCGGCCTGTCGCGGGACACACGCTGGGCGCGCTTCCGCGTTCCAGCATGGAGCGCAGGATTCGACGGCGCGTCGGAAATGACGGAATCAGGATGCTGGACGGGGCGCAGGATTCGACGGCACGTCGAAAGTGTCGATGTCAGGGTGCTGAATGGAGCGCAGCTGTCTAAGTATGATACAGCTGCGCTCGTTCTGTACAAGGTAACACCGATGATGTGTTACACCAGTGAACAAAAACATACCAGGTCCCATCACCGCTGTACCAAACAAACAACACTCTCCCAGGGACATGACTAGGGTGAGTGAGGCAGGCTCCTCTCCCAAAAGGGGCAGTAGGAGGGACATAACAAGGAACCAGGTAGACTTAAACCGCTGTTTTCCTACCTGGGCCGGGCTGGTGCATGTGGCTCCTGCTCCCCCGCCACCTCTGGCTCCATTTTCCCAGAACGCGGCGATCGTTTTTGTGGGCCTCTTTTGAAAGTCCCGGTTAACCCCGCTGTGGGAACCGGAAATTGCACCGCCGAGGCTGCCCCTCCCTTCTGCGTTCCAGCGGCCGGAACCGGAAGCCGCCACGCGCCACCGGAAGTCCCGCCTCCACCGGAAATGACGTCGCCCGCCCTCCGTACCGGGACATCGCAGACCCCAGGAGACCGGCATCTAACCGCCCCAAACATGGCCTGCAATGCCAGCCTATTGGCGCGAAACCCCCGGCAGCCTTTACCCTCGCCGGGCTCGAGAAGAGGGGAGCACCGAAACGTCCCCCACGCGTCAGGGGGAGGTTGGGTCTGCCTCCTAAAGAAAAACAACCGATCGCAGGTATGCCTTTTATCCATCTCCCCCTGGAGAGAGTCCAGCATCCTCCTGGTTCCCTGCAGCGCTTCCACCATGGCCGGAGGAAACACTACAACTGAGGCCATGGTGGAGGTGGGCGGAAGTTATAGCAGTGACTGCAGTGTTTCCTGGGAAGTGGGTGGAGCTGCGCTCTCTCCAAGTGCTGTCCTGAAAGACGAAGTGAGAAATAGTCATGAGTATTAGACCAACATTTTGTAAATGTTTGTCTAAAGGAAGCGTTATGTAATGTTTGTTTAACCACAACGTGCCACTGTCTTTTTAATCATTTCTTTAAACATCCATGTCAGTTATGGAATGTTGGAAATTGTATTAAGTTAAAGGGTAACTCCACTTTTGTGGAAGAGAAAATATAGCAAAAAATATATAGCATATGTAGCGCCCCTTTACTTTTAGTACGGGCACTACACTAAAGTTAGCAGGCGAATGGGAGAGTTAATTTGCTCTCGTTCATAATTGGTCAAATTGCAGGCTGCTGCCATTTCATAACTGTCCTGTTGGTCGGTCTGTGGCCCTGAGGTGTGATTACACCCCTGGGCAGCAGTGGGCACTAGAGGGGCTCTGACAGAGCCGCTTTTCTCCAGCAGCCAATTAGAGGAGTTCTTCCCTTGCTGCGCATGCTGGAGAGGGATATATCTGTGGCAGTGGCTTGTGTTCTGGGTCGGTGGTCGGTTCTTCTTCTCTGCTCCGGGTCCACATTCCAGGTGCGGCATCCACCTTCAGGGTGCGCACATCCACGGACCCCGCTCGCATGGCCCACCTGGCCAGAACCACCTGTTCCATGGAGACCCATCCGGATGTCAATGGGGGCCCCAGTGACTTACTGGGTCCCCCTAACCTTATTGAGAAGGTCCCAGGCTGTGTGCCGTTCGGTGGGGGATCGGCTTGAGGAGAACCCGGAGGCAGGTTGTCCAAAAGGGCTTAAACGAACCATCGGGGATCTGGTTACCGGAATTGACAGGTACATGTCTGCTGTCAACCGGTGACCCCTGCCCCCTTTTTACTGCATTTACTGGGAGGATTTGCTCCACCCAAATTGTTCTTTTGAGTACTAAAGTACAAGGCCTGTGGCAGAGGCCCAAGCCAGGTCTGTCATAGAGACCTGTTTCCCCTCCCAGCAACTTAAAAGTGACATTCCGGCTGCCAGGATTAAACAAGGGTCTGTCTGGAGGCACTTCACCCACTCTGGCGAGAGTGGCGACGAACTGTGTCTACTACTACTGAGAGCAGGACTGCTCCGCTACTTATCCAGGCCTGATACCGCACTGTTCTCTATTGCTTCATCAACCTTTCCTATCTCCTGTTGATGTTGGCTGTTGTTGGGCCCTGGAATAAAGCATTTGAAAACCCATTTGGTGACTGGACATTCGCTCACTGCTACTACTATAGTGGGACAATATCGCAGTCCCACTATAAGTCGCTGATTACCGCCGCCATTACTAGTAAAAAATAAAATAAACAAATAAAAATTCCATAATATATCCCATTGTTTGAGGATGCTATAACTTGTGGAAACCATCATAATCAATAATCAATATACGCTTATTAGGATTTTTTTAATACCAAAAATATGTAGCAGAATACATTTTGGCCTAGACTGATGAAGACATAAAAAACCCAATAATCATTTTTATTAGATACGTTTTAAAGCAGAAAGTAAAAAATATTTCAAAATATCCTTATTTTTTTTTGCTTATAGCGCAAGAAAAAAAAAAAAAAAAAACACAGATAATCAAATACCATCAAAAGAAAGCACTATTTGGGAGAAAAATACGAGTTGGACAGTTGTCAGTTAAAGTGGCGCAGTGCCATATTGCAAAAAATATCAGCTTTATAGCATTTTAATTTGCAGTCATAAATGGAAATACCAAATTGCTTTTAAAACAGGTAATAGCCAGATGTTGCTGGAATAATGCATACCTAATTTAATTTACTTAAGGACCAAACGGCTATCATTAATCCCTGGACATGTCATGCACATATAGCTATTAATTCTTTAAGAACAAAGAAATATTGCAAAAAATGGCCTGGTCATGAAGGTGGATAAATCTTCCGGAGATCTTTTATTGAGGATGTATGGAGGCTGTCTAGCCAGTGTTTTCGTAAAGTGTTTTTGTGCCAGTGGACATCGAAATCTGCAATACCCGCAGATCAGCTACCGTTGTGTATAATCACAACAGGAGCAGGCCGGCAGAGAATCGCGTGCGCACCCCCTACCCAGTAATGTCGGCTCATATACTAGGTATGTGAACCGGCGCAGCAGCGCCACTTTGCTGTCTTATACATACGTCATATGGTTGGCAAGTGGTTAAAATAGTGCTGGGACAAACGCATTTTTACCAATTTGACTTTAAAATGTTGCCAGGAAGTAGTGAAAATATAACTAATGTTGTGTATAGCGCTACCCCCCGCAGGAGCTGCTGGTTAGATTGGGTCGGCCTGTTACCTCTATAGCTTCAATGTCTAGGGTAGTTAAAAGAGAGCAGCAGAGATGAATGTCCAAACAGTGAATGTTTTTTCTTGTGCTTAATTTCACCAACATGGCAAACAATAAACTTAAAGGGGTGTTCCACCCAAAAAAAATGACCCCTTCTCAATCCACTCCTCACCCCCATACATGCCACATTTGGCATGTAATTTTTTTTGGGGGGGAGTGGGGGCTTCAGTAGGAGTGGGACTTCCTGTCCCACTTCCTGCTTCCGCCGAGGGGCTGGTTAGGCGATTAAGCTTAATCGCCTACACCAGCCCCCTCCCTGTAGGCGATCACATGGGACACTGACAGGTCCCATGCGATCGCCTCTCCAATCAGCGGCGAGCCGCGCCGCGCACGCATGCGCAGTACGGCTCGCGCATGCGCAGTGGGTGCCCGGCCGTGAAGCCGAAGGCTGTCACGGCTGGGTGCCCACAGTCAGGATAGAGACGCCGGCCGGGGAGGGGGGCAGAGGAGCGGAGCCCCGGTCGGCGCGTCGCTGGAACGCAGGAGCAGGTAAGTGAGTGTTTATTAAAAGCCAGCAGCTACACTTTTTGTAGCTGCTGACTTTTAATAAACACAACTTAGGGCTGGAACACCCCTTTAAGATGGATAG
This sequence comes from Rana kukunoris, assembly GCA_029574335.1. Taxonomy (NCBI): domain Eukaryota; kingdom Metazoa; phylum Chordata; class Amphibia; order Anura; family Ranidae; genus Rana; species Rana kukunoris. Next base: position 5,905 of record JAJQKJ010002754.1, read on the forward strand.
GAGAAAGTTGGGTGAAGAGAGAGAGTAGCAGATTCAGACCCAATAGTAACAGAAGCAGTCCTGCTTCAGACGACACTTTACTTTCGTCGCCACTCTAGCCGGGTGTAGTGGGTGTAGTGCACCTGAACAGGCCTCTCACACCGACCTGGCAGCCAGAGTATCACTCAGAACCTTGTAGGAAAACAGGCCTCTGCCACAGACCCGCCCCTGGAACGTAGATCATGAGGTAGATCTTCCTCAGAGAGTTTAGTGTCTGAATCTGACCTTGGGTAGTTGGTTTTAGTTGGTCACCAACTGACAGGTTGCTGATACTCAACCTCCCAGTGTCCGGTCACCTCGATCCCCGATGGTTCGTTCCAGTGCTGTTGGATCACCGAATCTCACTGGTGGTCCTCAACCGGACTTCCCACCGAACAGCATAAACTCGCTTGGGATCCTTCAAAGATGGGACCCCAGTCGATCACTGGATATCTTGCAATATCGGCTTCTCCGGGCCAATAAGGTTCCATTCACACCTAGGCGTTTTAACGCCTGAAGCGCAACGCTATTGCAGCCTAAAATACGCTGAAGGGGTGATTTAACATTGTTGTCTATGGAGATGGTTCACATCTCCACGCCAAAACGCCGTACGCCTTAAGCTCAAAACAAGTCCCGTACCCTTTTTTTCAGGCAGGTTCGGCGTTCGGCATAGCTGACAATGATCTGTAAAAAAACGCCGCGGCAAATCTCGGTACAAAACGCCGCGCTTAGGTGTGAATGCAGCCTAAAGAGAGAAGGCCGGAGCTTAGTGTTGCACCCACGCCACGGCCAGGTAGGCCATAGCGCATGGGGCGCGGTGATGTACGGTCACCCTAAAGGTGGGTGCCGCACCAGAAACAGAAGACCCTGTAAGATGGCGTCTGCCCCATAGGTTCCCCTTTTCCAGCATGCCCAGCGAGGTCCAGGCCTCCAGATTGGCTGCTGGGAAGAGCACCCAAGTCCTGACTCCACTGCTGCCCCCTGTCGACTCGGGGTGTACACCCCAAGCAGGACAGGACAAGCCCACAGCACAACCAGGATGAGACAGAAAGCCCTAAACAATCACAAATGAGATGAGAGTAAGTTACACTCTGATCTTTCCCCACTAAATTTAAATAGCGTCCGTACTTAGAAGTACAGGGGCGCTGCAAATGTTAAACCAGAGCCCTTCAGTTTACTTGAAGTGAAATAACTTAAAGCTGAATTTCTATTCACTTGATCTGGTTTTCTTTGTTCCTAAAGAATTAATAGCTATATGTGCATGACATGTCCAGGGATTAATGATAGCCATTTGGTCCTTAAGTAAATTAAATTAAGTATGCATTATTCTAGCAACATCTGGCTATTACCTGCTTTAAAAGCAATTCTGCATTTCCTTTTATGACTGCAAATTAAAATGCTATAAAGCTGATATTCGTCACGCTGCCTAAACACAAACCTACACATGAAAGTTGAAGACCATCCCTTTTGGAGTTTCTAAAGTCAACTCTCCCTTTAGAAATTGTATTTCATAACTAAGAAAGCCGAACATGAATTTCTCAAATGATAGCGGTTGTAGGAGATGTCTGAAATTCACCAGAAACTTGCTTATTTCCTTCCTGTGTAAATTCTTAGAGGTTATTAGAGATAATAGTTTTGACCTTTTTGTGTTATCTTTGTCCTGCTATAGAAAACAAAGTGAGTGTAACTTTCCTGCTGTATTGGCATTGAATGAGAATGTTCTGTGATATGGCATATCAGCTTTTTCTAAGCACTGTTATTCCATAAACCGGTTGCTGGCCCTATCACTTGTTGCAAATTATTTATTTTAAAGGCTTTTTGAAATTTCTTTCTGAAAAGAAGAAGAACTGCTTCTTGCATATAGAATGCCCCGGGGTAAAGGGAACCTAGGCGCAGGGGCCGCATGACTGGGGGAACGCTGTGGAGGTTGCTGCAGGAAGAGGATGTTGGGCGGGTGCAGTATTTGCCAGGGGGCGGAGTTAGGTAGCACAAGGTTGGTATTAGATAGTTAGGGGGGCGGGCTTTATTCATTTCGGCACTTTTTATCTGGCATTGGTGATGGGTCCTCCAGTAGCAAGGGGTGGTGATCTGGCCCCCCCACCCAGCAGTCAGAGACCTGTATTCTGGCCACATGGTACAGGAAGGAGTTAACAAGTGCATGCATGAGGTCCGCACTAAGTAAACGGCAGAACCCCATTCTGTCACTGGGAGGGAGGTGGCAGAGGTATGCTGAACTGGTGGAGAGGGCACAGGCTCAGCGGTGACCCTCCTAAATGCAACATAACTCAGGCAACAATGTGTAGTGACTCGGGACAGCACTTGTCAGAGGAACTCGAACTGGAACACGTCTCATCAGTTACGGAACTGCCTTAAAGTGGTAGTAAACTCTGTACTACCACTTTTACCTACAGGTAAGCCTATATTAAGGCTTACCTGTAGGTAAAAAGAATATCTCCTAAAACGTACAGGTTGTATTATCCTGGCAATGAGCCACTGACTGCAGCGGCACATGCTCAGTAGTGTTGCTCACGAATATTTGCATTGCGAATATTCGCTACGAATATTGCATATTCGAGTATTCGCGAATAACTCGAATATTGCGGCGAATATTCGCTATTTTTTCAAATTTATTTTTAAAACAGATCACATCCTAGTGATCTCCATCGACGTCTAAAAGCATTGCTGGTATGATTAGAGAGAGACCCTGGGCCGAGTAGCTGATGCGATTCTTTTATGTTGCCGAAAATTCGCATTGCGAATTTTCGGCAACATAAAAGAATCGCATCAGCTACTCGGCCCTTCTTTTGCATCAGAGCCAATCATAATAACTTGAATATTCGGCAAAAGGAATATTGCGCGATATTCCTTTTGCCGAATATTCGAGTTATTCTGATTGGCTCTGATGCAAAAGAAGGGCGGAGAAGATAATCGCGCAATATTCCTTTTGCCGAATATTCGAGTTATTCTGATTGGCTCTGATCTGCCCTTCTTTTGCATCAGAGCCAATCAGAATAACTTGAATATTCGGCAAAAGGAATATTGCGCCATATTCCTTTTGTCGAATATTCGAGTTATTCTGATTGGCTCTGATGCAAAAGAAGGGCGGAGAAGATAATCGCGCAATAGGAATATTGCGTGATTATCCTCTCCGCCCTTCTTTTGCCCCCTTATTCTCCTTTCTTTTAAGTAGAGTTAGTGTAGAGTTAGTGTTTAGTGCATATTAGTTTAGTAATACAGGAAATGATCTCCGTTTATGAGAATTTCGCAATCATTTTCGCATTAGCGAAATTTCGCATTAACGAAATTTTGCAAACATTTTTTGGGATAAAATATCACGAATATTCGATATTAGCGAATATTCGCGAATATTCTTCTATATATTCGCACAATATCACGAAATCGAATATGGTGTATTCCGCTCAACACTAATGCTCAGGGGGGTTCCTCGGCTAAAGGTTCGAAAGAAGTCTCCCGCGTGGATGTGCAGGAGTGACGACATCGCTGCTCAAGCCACTCACAGCGCTGGAGCTGCGATACCCGGAAGACACGCCAAGGCAAGATGACATCTCCCTCGGCGTGGACCAAGTAAGTTCCCCACGGCTTGTTCCAAGGTAAGTATTTCAAAATGAGCTAGTATGCGCTGCACTATTTGAAAAAAACGTGGCCGCCCATGCGTCAGATGGCCTATAGTTCCATATTGACTGCAATGAATGGCCTCGTAGTTTGCAGGATCCTGGCATTACACCCCAATTTGCTGATCACAGGTACAATGCTTTCCAGGCTCGTTAAGGAAGAAATAATGAGTGCACATTTTTATCTTGCAAAATATGTGTATTTATTATTTTTCTTATAATGTAAAAGTAAAATGATGTTATGACCTTGTGATTAAATGCTCAAATACATTTTTAATATTTAAAACCATGCACAATTATCATATTAAATAATTATATATGAATTCTAATAAGATTTTTTTTTAAAACAATGTGCATATCACAATTTCAAACACTAATTGTCTAAAACATTAATTATAAAATGTGCCATTTTAAAAAATTGCTTCAGGCCCTGTGGTCAGGGACCATCAAAGAGGATGGGAGAGGATAAGATGAAGTACTGAAAGAGGGTCTTGTGGAAAGTCTGCAAGTCATTTATATATTTATTTATTTCAGGTACTTATACGACGCCGTCAATTTTACGCAGCGCTTTACATATAGGGTTGCCACCTTTTCTTCAAGTGAAACCCGAACACTTTAGTAGTGCGCAGCAATTTTTTTTATAGTATAAACTATACATAGATTTTGCTATTAAATAACATTTCTAATCATATGAATTTAATAACAAGAGTCCCCCTTTACATCAGAGTCCACAAAGTCCCCCTTTACATCTGGATCCACAGAGTCCCCTTTTACATCTGAACTTGCAGAGTTTCCTTTCAATGTAAGGGGGCTCTGCAAACTCTTATGTAAGGGAGAACTCTGGGGCCTCTAACATAAGGGGTGCTCTGGGAAACCTGATTTAAGGGGGAACTCTGATATACAGAGAGGACTATGATGTAAGGGGAAATACTGTAAGGGGGGACTCTACAGACTCTGATGAAAGGGAGAATTCTGGGGACTCTAACATAAGGGATGCTCTGGGAACCCTGGTTCAAGTGGGAACACTAAGAATTCTGATGTATGGAGAGGACTCTGATGTAAGGGGCCTCTAGTGTAAAGGGGAACTCTGATGTAAGGGGTGCTCTAAGAATCCTGATTTACTTTAGTGTACTCACTCAGAGGCAGGAGAGAAAAAGGGTGGAGGGAAGAGGTGCAGACTGAGCTCTCTCTCCTCTCCTATCTGTGTGTATTGGGGGAGGGGGGGGCGGGGGTTTGTTAATGTTAGTTTTAGGCAGTGTGAAAGAGCAACAGACACTCTCAGCTTAGACAACTGCAGCCAGCAACCCATAGTCCAGTCTAAATAATGTGTCCGGGTTTCAGGCAGTCTGAAACCCGAACACATGATTCCAAACCCGAACTGTCCGGGTGAATCCTGGACAGGTGGCAACCCTATAGTGGGGGACATGGCTGGAGGGACATGGCTGCATATGTGGGGGACATGGCTGGAGGGACATGGCTGCATTTGTGGGGGACATGGCTGCATATGTGGGGGACATGGCTGGAGGGACATGGCTGCATATGTGGGGGACATGGCTGGAGGGACATGGCTGCATATGTGGAGGTACATGGCTGCATATGTGGGGGACATGGCTGCATTTGGGGACACATTTAAAAAAAAGTATCGGTATTCGGTATCGGCGACTACTTGGAAAAAAAGTATCGGTACTTGTACTCGGTCCTAAAAAAGAGGCTGGAGGGACATGGCTAGAGGGACATGGCTGCATATGTGGGGGACATGGCTGGAGGGACATGGCTAGAGTGACATGGCTAGATGGACATGGCTGCATATGTGAGGGACATGGCTGGAGTGACATGGCTGGAGGGACATGGCTGCATATGTGGAGGGACATGGCTGCAATATGTGGGGGACATGGCTGCAATATGTGGGGGATATGGCTGCAATATGTGGGGGACATGGCTGCAATATGTGGGGGACATGGCTGCAATATGTGGGGGACATGGCTGCAATATGTGGGGGACACATTTAAAAAAAGCATCGGTATTCGGTATCGGCGACTACTTGAAAAAAAGTATCGGTACTTGTACTCGGTCCTAAAAAAGTGATATCGGGACAACCCTACCTTTAACTATATGCTTTGGCTATAAATGAGGATTTTGCCCATAAAGTCCCATGGGAATTGCAATAATTAGAGGATATATGAGGCACTGTAGTAGCTTAAAAAAAATAAAAAAAATACATTATTTTATAATTTAGATGAATGTAAGTTGTAGTCTCCGGTCCCCTAAAAGTCTGTCTGCATCCTTTTCTCTTTTCCTTGTGGAAATCCCTATGTTCCCTTGTTAGGATCTAATAACGGTAGAATATTTTGGATCATTGGTCTGGCGCTTTCATTAGACTTTCTTCTTGTACAAAAGAAAGAACCTGACAGGGATTCTAACCCTTCAACACTTTATCCGGAACTAGAAAAAAATAAAGTTTTGCCCGCAGATACACTTTAATGAGTTTTGAGCAAATTCATTGACAGAGAGATGGCGTTGGGTGAGAAAGCAAAGCAAAAAAAAAAAGGGGGACTTTCATCTATCACAGACTACAGGGAAGGTAAGAGCTAGTTAGGAAAACGTGTCTTAAGTTTTGTTAAAAGCCAACCAAACTTTTATTTCCGCATGAATTCGGCATTAAAAATCCTACAAATACAGAAAGATACAGAGGGGGGAATTATGATTTGATCCCCTGCAGATTGGGTAAGTTTGCCCACTTACATAGAAATGAAGGGCCAGATCCACAAACAATTACGGCGGCGGATCTCCAGGCGAATCTGCGCCGGCGTATCATTGTTTTGTATCCACAAAACAAGATACGCCGGGTTTTCTGCGTAGATACGCAGTCCTACGCCGTCGTCCTAAAGTGTCCTATTTACACTGGACGCTAGGGGCGCTTCAACACGTCGAATATGCAAATGAGGTAGATACGCCGATCCACGAACGTACGTACGTGTTTTTACGTCGTTTGCGTAAGCGTAGGTCCGGCGTAAAGTTGTCCCTGCTGTACAGAGGCGTACGTAATGTTAAGTATGGACGTCGGGCCAGCGTCGTTTTTTTTCCGTCGTTTGCGTAAACCGTTCGCGAATAGGGATTTGCGTAAGTTACGTTCACGTCGTTTTCATTGATGTTTTGCGACGTGATTTCGCGCATGCGCACTGGGATACGTCCACGGCCGGCGCGCATGCGCAGTTAAAAAAAAAAAAGCGTCGTTTGCACCGGGTCATCCATAATTATAATGAAACACGCCCCCCCCACTAGTAAATTTGAATTACACCCGCGTACGCCGGGCCCATTTACGATACGCCGTGGATAAGGATACGCCGCTGTAACTTACAGCAGCATTGAGTAAAAGGGACACGCCGCGCCGGCGGGGCAGGTATGTGGATCTGACCCGAAGGGACTATTCATTTTTATCATAGGTGTATTTTAACCACTTCAGCCCCAGAGGATTTGGCTGCCGAATGACCGGGGCCACTTTTTTGAATTTGGCCCCGTGTCGCTTTTATTGACAATTGCGCGGTCGTGCGACGTGGCTCTCAAACAAAATTGTCTGTCTATCTAGCCATCTATTGCCCATCTATCTGTCTGTCTGTCTGTCTATCTGGCCATCTATTGCCTGTCTATCTGTCTGTCGATCTATTGCCCGTCTATCTGTCTGTCTATCTAGCCATCTATTGCCCATCTATCTGTCTGTGTCTATCTAGCCATCTATTGTCTGTCTGTCTATCTAGCAATCTATTGCCCGTCTATCTATCTAGCCATCTATTGTCTGTCTGTCTGTCTGTCTGTCTGTCTGTCTATCTAGCCATCTATTGCCCGTCTATCTGTCTGTCTGTCTGTCTATCTAGCCATCTATTGCCTGTATATCTGTCTGTCTGTCTATCTAGCCATCTATTGCCCGTCTATCTGTCTGTCTATCTAGCAATCTATTGCCCGTCTATCTGTCTGTCTATCTGTATGTCTATCTAGCCATATATTGTCTGTCTGTCTGTCTATCTAGCCATCTATTGCCCTTCTATCTGTCTGTCTATCTAGCCATCTATTGCCCTTCTATCTGTCTATCTGTCTATCTAGCAATCTATTGGCCGTCTATCTGGTTAATGTTTATGGGCCAGATTCAGTTAGAGTTATGCCGGCGTATCTGTTTTCTGTATGCAGAAAACAAGATACGCCGGTTTGCAGCAAAGATCCGACACTGAAATGCTCCCAATGCTTCACCCGAGAGCGGGTAGAAAGGGGGTGGAGAGCGGGTGGAAAGGAGGAGGAGAGCAGGTGGAGAGGAGGCGGAGAGCGGAGCAGAGCAGTCCTTGTGTATGTCACTAAAGTAGGAGAGGAGAGCTGCTGCCGCCGTCTAGTCCCCAAAGACAAAGCCAAGTCCCCCCCTCCCCCCTGCCGCCGCTGTCTAGTTGATCAGCGCTCAGCGCTCAGGATTGGACTGGTGATCTGTCTATCAAAGTGCCTGGACGAGGGGGAGGGGCTATATATATATGACGATGCGCGGCAGGGAACACACAGCTATTCAAATGAAAGCTGTTATGTTTCCTGTGTGCTGATCAACTAGACGGTGGGGGGGGGGGTTGGCTTTCTCTTTGGGGACAAGGCTGCATTTGGGGACACAAGGCTACACATGGCTGCATTTGGGACACAAGGCTGCTATTGGAGACACAAGGCTGCTATTGGAGACACAAGGCTGCATTTGGAGACACAAGGCTGCATTTGGAGACACAAGGCTGCTATTGGAGACACAAGGCTGCTATTGGAGACACAAGGCTGCTATTGGAGACACAAGGCTGCTATTGGAGACACAAGGCTGCTTGTCAGGGCATTAGGGCTGCCCGTTCGCGGCTGTTTACCGCGGGCGCGTACATGCGCGGCTCGATCGCGCGCGTGCATGTATTAGGCGCGCGCGGTATAGGCGCGCGGCGCGGGCGCGAGCACGGGCGCGCACGGACACGCTCTCCATCCGGCCAATCAGTGGCTTAGGCGGGCTATTTAAGCCAGCCTCTTCCTCCTGTCTGGTTGCTGGCTTGTCACAGCTTCTAAGTGAACCTGATACCTACGACCTTTTGATCCTGATCCTTTGACCTTTGGCTATTGTTACCGGACTGCTGCTGTCTCCTGCTCTTGACCCTTGGCTTGAACTTTCGGACTTCCTGATCTCTCCAACCCTCCTGACCACGGCCTGTTTCCCGGATTAATCTTCTGCTTGTTTCCAGCTCCAGCTATCTGACTTCCGGACTATCTCCGTGTGCTCCCTCAGCTGACCCCAGTGACCTGCTTCCGGATCAGTCTCTGCTCCACGGATCCAGTCTTCGTCCACCTGTCGGTACCGGTGCCTCCCGGTGCGTCCGTCCCCCTGTACCCACTCCAGGGGGCGGATCGCGCTAGGTCGCAAAGGGAGCCGCCCTCAGCATCTTGGCCTTGGTGAGTTTATCTTTACTACCGTGATACTGCTATTGGAGACACAAGGCTGCTATTGGAGACACAAGGCTGCTATTGGAGACACAAGGCTGCTATTGGAGACACATGGCTGCTATTGGAGACAAATGGCTGCTATTGGAGACACATGGCTGCTATTGGAGACACATGGCTGCTATTGGAGACACAAGGCTGCATTTGGGACACAGGGCTGCATTTGGAGACACAGGGCTGCATTTGGAGACACAGGGCTGCATTTGGAGACACAGGGCTGCATTTGGGGACACAGGGCTGCATTTGGGGACACAGGGCTGCATTTGGAGACACAGGGCTGCATTTGGAGACACAGGGCTGCATTTGGAGACACAGGGCTGCATTTGGAGACACAGGGCTGCATTTGGAAACACATGGCTGCATTTGGAAACACAGGGCTGCATTTGGAGACACAAGGCTGCATTTGGAAACACAAGGCTGCATTTGGAAACACAAGGCTGCATTTGGAGACACAAGGCTGCATTTGGAGACACAAGGCTGCATTTGGGGACACAAGGCTGCATTTGGAGACACATGGCTGCATTTGGAGACACATGGCTGCATTTGGAGACACATGGCTGCATTTGGAGACACATGGCTGCATTTGGAAACACATGGCTGCATTTGGAAACACATGGCTGCATTTGGAAACACATGGCTGCATTTGGAAACACAACGGGCAGAGCAACGCTGATTGTTGCCATTACTTGTAAAGAAAAAATATGTCCCCGGATTTCATTTTAACCACTTCCCGCCCGTGGGGGCGAGCAGCGCGGCGATCGCTGATGTGGGGTGTCAGTCTGACACCCTGCATCACCGATCTCGGTAACGAGTCTCCGGCGGAGGCTCGCTACCACGTGATCAGCCGTGTCCAATCACGGCTGATCACGATGTAAACAGGAAGAGCCGCCGACGGCTCTTCCTCACTCGCTCGCGTCTGACAGATGCGAGTACAGGAGAGCCGATCGGCGGCTCTCCTGACAGGGGGGGTTCACGCTGATTGTTTATCAGTGCAGCCCCCCCTCGTATGCCCACACTGGACAACCAGGGAGTGCCCACACAGGCAGGGCAAAAAAAAAAAAACGAAAAAAAAAACACAGGATTAAAAAAAAAAAAAATATACAGGTTAAAAAAAAAGAAAGATGCCAGTCAGTGCCCACACATGGGCACTGACTGGCAACATATACATCAGTGCCACCCCTCAAAGTACATCAGTGCCACCCCACAGTGTCCTTCAGTGCCACCCCTCTGTGCCAAGACATGCCCAGTGCCCACCTATCAGTGCCCATATGTGCCACCCATAAGTACCCATCAGTGCCACCCATAAGTGCCACCCATGAGTGCCATTCTGTGCCGCCTATGAGTTCCCAGTGCTGCCCATGAGTGCCGCCTATGAGTGCCCATCAGTGCCACCTATGAGTGCCCATCAGTGCCGCATACCAGCGCCGCCTGTCAGTGCCCATCAGTGCCACCTCATCGGTGCCCATCAGTACTACCTCATCAGTGCCCATCAGTGCCGCCATATATGTGCCCGTAATTGAAAGAGAAAACGTACTTATTTGCAAAAAAGTTAACAGAAAAAAAATAAAAAAAATTTTTTTTTTTCAAAATTTTCAGGTTTTAATTAGTTGTTGCGCAAAAAATAAAAACCGCAGAGGTGATCAAATACCACCAGAAGAAAGCTCTATTTGTGGGGAAAAAAGGACGCCAATTTTGTTTGGGTGCAGTGTAGCACGACCGCGCAATTGTCATTCAAAATGCGACAGTGCTGAAAGCTGAAAATTGGCTTGGGCGGGAAGGTGCGTAAGTGCCTGGTATGGAAGTGGTTAAAAATCTGGTCACCTTACCTTAGAACAACACACACAGTAACTGCAGTGATTTCATTAGTCCCTGCCCCCCCCCCTCCCTGTATACAAGTCCCTGTCCCCCCCCCCTCCCTGTATACAAGTCCCTGTCCCACCCCTCCCTGTATACAAGTCCCTGTCCCCCCTCCACAGCCCCCTTCTTTCTTTGTAACACACTTCAATCTGTCACTTCCCTACCTTACACGCAGGCCCGGATTTACTCCCTTTGCCGCCCCAAGGCCGGGTCCTTCAATGCCGCCCTCTGCACAAAAAATGAAAGTCCCCCAACCCAGAAAACGCACATATACTAACGGAAAAATAGTAAGTACCCCCCCCCCCCCCCCCCCCCCCCCCCCCCAAGTACAGAGAACTCACCATAATGCAGAATCAGCGAGAACCCTGAGCTTGCCACCAGATGCAGAGTGTCCAATTTGTCCACTGCAACATCGCAGTCCCGCTATACGTCGCCGTTTGCCACCATTATGAGTAGAAGAAAATTTATTAAAAATTCCATAAAAGTTCCATGTAGATGCTATAACCATATATAGGGGTACAACGGATCACTGCCGATCCGTGATCCGAACGGGTCACCCCCTTCGGATCGGATCGCTATACGACCCACGGATCGCCACCGCGGGCATAGAATCTTGGTACACCCGGCGGCGTGTGTGTGCGCCTCGAGCGCGGGCTCCTCCTCTGTTGGTGTAAACAGAGGAGGAGCCCGCGCTTGAGGCGCACACACACGCCACAGTAACTGCAAGTACTACGGGGGGTGGTGACACTGTGCTGTACGGGGGGGGGGTGGTGACACTGTGCTGTACGGGGGGAGTGACACTGTGCTGTACGGGGGGAGTGACACTGTGCTGTACGGGGGGGTGGTGACACTGTGCTGTACGGGGGGGTGGTGACACTGTACTGTACGGGGGGGTGGTGACACTGTGCTGTACGGGGGGGGGGGAGTGACACTGTGCTGTACGGGGGGGGGGGAGTGACACTGTGCTGTACGGGGGGGGGGAGTGACACTGTGCTGTATGGGGGGGGGAGTGACACTGTGCTGTACGGGGGGGGGGGGGAGTGACACTGTGCTGTAGGGGGGGGGGAGTGACACTGTGCTGTAGGGGGGGAGTGACACTACGCTGTAGGGGGGGGGGGGAGTGACATGTATAGCAGATAAAATATAATATATATATATATATTTTTATTTTTTTTAATTGTTGGTCTTTTTTTGTTTATAGCGTAAAAAATTAAAACCACAGAGCTGATCGAATACCACCAAAAGAAAGCTCTATTTGTGGGGGGGGGGGAAAGAACGCCAATTTTGTTTGGTTACAGTGTCGCATGACTGTGCAATTGTCAGTTAAAATAACGCAGTGACGTTTTGCAAAAAATGGCCTAGTCATTAAGGAGGGGTAAATCTTTCGGAGAGCATGTGGATAATAAGGACTGTTTCTTTAATGGACTGTCTATAACATGGAACCCCTCCAAACATTAGGGACTGTGCTTATCGATCAGGGATTAGAACTATGATAGTTACACTTGGTAGAGGGACAGAAGACAATAAAAGGACAGAGGGGTAGGTTTATAAAACAAGGACTGTCCCTATTAATCAGGGATATTGCCATACACAGCAGTGGGTGAAGGAGGGGGACTGGTCTCCAGGTCAGGGACTGCCTCTCTGTGTACAGTGACATGCTGTGATTGGGTGAGCAGTCTCTTTGCACACAGACAGTTTTGTTTTGTGTCTCAGTGTAGCACACATACAAACACACTGACAGCTATACATTCCCCCCCTCCTTCCTGAGCACTTGTTCATGGTCCCCTCAGTGATTTATGATCCTTCTAGCACGGCCACCGCGGAGCATTCCAAGCTGGCAGGTTAGGGAGGGGGGAGATAAAGAAAGTATGTTCTCCTTATGGTGTGGGCAGAGGCTGGCAGGTGCCCCCCCCCCCCTACTATAATAACACTCACTGTGATCAGGAACATCGCTGCTCGTGCTGTGAAGGGTCAGACTCAGGTGCCCAGTAGATACTGAAGTGACCGCCCCTAGCAACCAATCACAAACTTTTTAACTTGAAAAGCTGAACAGCTCTCTGCTCGGACATTCTGTCTTCTACCTGCTAGATGAGAGCGGGGGCGGGGAGAAGAATTCACAGGGGAGAGGAGAGGAAACCTAGGCAGGTTGTTGTCACCTGCACGTGTACTTTCCCCGCCCCCTACTCACTCCTTCCCCCGCCCCCCACTCACTCCTCCCCCCCTCTCCAGCAGCGGTCCCAATTGAACGGCAAGCTTCTTATGGGGTGGTGGCGGTGGCGGGGGCGGGTGTTCTCTGTGTCCCCTTAGGCTGCATTCACACCTTGGGCGTTTTGTCGCCTGAAGCGCGACGCTACAATACGCCATACCGTCGAATTTGCATTATTGTCTATGGAGACCGTTCACGTCTCCGAACGCCGATAGAACGTCGAACGCCGATTTTGAAAAAAAATCCCGGACCCTTTTTCGACGCGCGTATCGGGCGGCTTTGGCGTTCCGCATAGCCGACAATGGCTATACAAAAAGCGGGATTTTTAAACGACGCATTTTGGCGCCGCAAATCGCCGATACAAAACGTCAAAACTTTGTCGCCCAAATACGCCCAAAAAAAAACGCTGACGCATAGGTGTGAATGCAGCCTTAGGCAGTCCGTCCGCAAACTCACTCCACGTTGTCCCCTGCAGCCAGCGCAGCGCCCCCCTACTGATGTGCGCTCTAGGCCACCGCCTAACTTGCCTATTGGTAGCGCCGGCCATGAGTGGCAGCAGGGATCGCCGATCGTTTTGATATAAGATTTGTGTGGGTCGGCTAGAAAACGAGGAGGCGGTCGCAGTTTAGAAATCATGTCTCGATTTTTTTTTTTTTGTCTTGTCACACTCTAGATTCACCATCCGTTCCTTTACGGGACAAATTTCGCCGCAAAAACTACGATATTTCGCAAAAAACGATTCGGTGAAACGTTCCACAAAGTAATATCAGTTCGATCGGGAACAATCCCCACGTTTCGGTATATTACTCGTCTATGTAGTAAAAAAAAAAAAAAAAAACGGTGGGAGGAGTTAGGGTGGCAACTCCTCCCCCAGTTATGGGGGAGGAGTCTGTCTTAACCAATCCTGTCGTTTGTTTGTTTGTAAATTTGCATATTGCACGATAGCACTTGAATGCCTTGAATTTTTTATATTTTCTCAGTAATAAATAATAAAACGATGATGATGGGAGGGGCAGATGAAAAGCTAGTAATAGTTTAGTAGATATCGCCGGCAATGACAGCGGAAAAAATAATAATTTGCATAACTGTTCTCTCCATAAGTTGAAGGGAACAATTTTTCCAGCCCTATATATAGGGTTGAAGGTGAGCTTAATATTTGCCTACGGCCAAAGCACCCTGTTAATAAGCCCGTTCTCTCTCTGTACACGGAAGCTAAGCAGGGTGACCTGGTGCTACTACTTGGATGACTGACAACGTCGGTTGACCACCTGGGAACCGTAGTACTAGATGGAGGACTGCCTGGGAACCGTAGTACTAGATGGATGACTGATGGTGACATCGGTTGACCGCCTGGGAACCGTAGTACTAGATGGATGACTAACGACGTCGGTTGACCTCCTGGGAACCGTAGTACTAGATGGATGACTGATGATGACATCGGTTGACCGCCTGGGAACCGTAGTACTAGATGGAGGACTGATGACGACGTTGGTTGACCTCCTGGGAACCGTAGTACTTGGATGAGTAGTACTTGATGACTGAGGACGTAACGTTGGTTGACCGCCTTGGAGCCGTAGTACTGGGATTGGCTTCCTGGGAACCGTTACAGAAGTACTGGGTTGGATGACTAATGAACTCAGTTGTCAAGGTCCAACAGGTGCTGTAGGCTTTTGCTTTTCTTCCAGCAGTAGTTTTTTTTTTTTATAAAAAACATTTTAGCATTTCTTTTTTTAGCAACCCTGTTGGGGGTCTTTGGTGAAATATCAATAGTCTAAAGAGACCCCAGATGTCTACATTTCGAGACCAAGAAAGGGACTGAGGACTAGACGTGTGCACTGCCAAAACATTTTTTTTTTTATTTTATGTTATTTTCGGGGGGTTTTTTTCTGGTAATTCGGGATTTTTTTTTTTTTTTTTCATACGTTTTTTTTTTTTTTTTTCGGAAATTCGGGAAATTAGAAAAATTCTTTTTTTTCGTTTTTGTTTCATACGTTTTTTTTTTGGAAATTCAGGAAATTAATTTTTTCCCGTTTTTTTGCTTTTTTCGTAAATTCGGGAAATTGCGAAAAAGCAAAAAAACGAATAAAACTGAATTTTCAGATTTTCCAAAAAAAAAAAATAATGAAACGAAAAAAAAAAAAAGAATTCCGAATTTCTAAAAATTCGGAAATTTACCAATTTTTAGACATTTTTCAATTTTCGAAATGTGGAAATATGAAAATTCGGAAATATGAAATTCGAAAATATGAAAATGAAAAATTCGAAAATTTAATAATTTGAAATTCGAAATTTCGAAAATTGAAAAATTCGAAATTAGGAAATTTGAAAAATTCGAAATTGGAAAAATTCGATATTTGAAAATTGAAAAATTCGAAATTCGGAAATTTGAAAAATTCGATATTTGAAAAATTCGATATTTGAAAATTGAAAAATTCGGAAAATCGAAAATTCGAAATTTGAAAATTCGAAATTTGAAAATTCGAAAATTGAAAAATTCGAAAATGAAAAAAAAAATCGAAATTTTGAATTTTTGAAATTCCAAATCTTCGTATTTCCGAATTTTCGCATTTGCGAATTAGAAAAATTCGATATTGCAAAAATTGAAAAATTTGAAAAATAGAAATATTTCGAAAATTGAAAAATTCGAAAATTGAAAAATTCGAAAATTGAAAAATTCGAAAATTGAAAAATTCGAAAATTGAAAAATTCGAAAATAAAAAAAATCGAAATTTTGAATTTTTGAAATTCCGAATTTTCGTATTTCCAAATTTTCGTATTTGCTAATTCGAAAATTCGAAATTTGAAAAATTCGAAAATTAAAAAAATTAAAATTTGGGGTTTTAGAATTTCCGAATGTTCGTATTTCCGAATTTTCGTATTTGCTAATTAGAAAATTCGAAATTTGAAAATTGAAAAATTCGAAAATTAACCACTTGCCGACCAGCCGCCGCAGTAATACGGCGGCAGGTTGGCACTCCTGCGCGAGAGCCCGTAGCGCTATGTCGCGCCTTTCGCGGCCACTAGGGGGCGCGTGCGCGCCGGCGGCGGCCCGCGCGCCCCCCCCCTCCGCTCGCCCCCGAGTCCCGTGCGTGTGCCCGGCAGGCACGATCGCCGCCGGGCACATGCGATCGCTCGTTACAGAGCGGGGAACGGGAGCTGTGTGTGAAAACACACAGCGCTCGTTCCTGTCAGCGGGGGAAACGCTGATTTTCTGTTCATACAATGTATGAACAGAAGATCAGTGATTCCCCCTAGTGAGGCCACCCCCCCATACAGTTAGAACACAAATAGGAACACACTTAACCCCTTCCCCGCCCCCTAGTGTTAACCCCTTCACTGCCAATGGCATTTTTATAGTAATCCAATGCATTTTTATAGCATTGATCGCTAAAAAAATGCCAATGGTCCCAAAAATGTGTCAAAAGTGTCCGAAGTGTCCGCCATAATATCGCAGTACCGAAAAAAACGCTGATCGCCGCCATTACTAGGAAAAAAAAAAAAAATAATAAAAATGCCATAAAACTACCCCCTATTTTGTAAACGCTATAACTTTTGCGCAAACCAATCAATAAACGCTAATTGCGATTTTTTTTACGAAAAATATGTAGAAGAATACGTATCGGCCTAAACTGAGGAAAAAATATTTTTTTTTATATATTTTTGGGGGATATTTATTATAGAAAAAAGTAAAAAATATTGCATTTTTTTCAAAATAGTCGCTCTGTTTTTGTTTATAGCGCAAAAAATAAAAACCGCAGAGATGATCAAATACCACCAAAAGAAAGCTCTATTTGTGGGAAAAAAAGGACGCCAATTTTGTTTGGGAGCCACGTCGCACGACCGCGCAATTGTCAGTTAAAGCGACGCAGTGCCGAATCGCAAAAAGTGCTCTGGTCTTTGGACAGCAATATGGTCCGGGGCTGAAGTGGTTAAAAAAATCGAAACGCGGTACTGCACACCACTTTGGCTTGAATCCTGCTTGTTTTGCGAAACACTCGCAAACCAAGTTAGGAAATTTTAAAATACAGCGCTCGTATTTCGAAACGCCACTGTAATAACTAATAAGCTGTGATATATTATATTTCTTAGTTTCTTAGGTTTAGATTGTAAATTTCAGGAAATAAAGACGCCTACACCGCCTAACTTTTATTTTTAGATTCCAGCACACAGGAGGGAGTCAGCCAAAAAAAAAAATGTTTCTCTTTTCCCTCTCTGCCCTGATCGGTGCCATTAGTAGTAAAAAAAAAAAAAAAATGCAATAAAACTATCCCCTATTTTGTAAACGCTATAAATTTTGCGAAAACCAACCGATAAATGCTTATTGCGATTTTTTTTTACCAAAAATATGTAGAAGAATACGTATCGGCCTAAACTGAGGAAAAAAAATGTTTTTTTATATATTTTTGGGGGATATTTATTATAGCAAAAAGTAAAAAACTGCATTTTTTTCCAAATTGTCGCTTTATTTTTGTTTATAGCGCAAAAAATAAAAAACGCAGAGGTGATCAAATACCACCAAAAGAAAGCTCTATCTGTGGGGAAAAAAAGGACGCAAATTTTGTTTGGGAGCCAGGTCGCACGACCGCGCAATTGTCAGTTAAAGCAACACAGTGCCGAATCACAAAAAGTGCTCTTTTCAGGAAGGGGGTAAATCCTTCCGGGGCTGAAGTGCTTAAGACCGGACCAAAA
This sequence comes from Rana kukunoris, assembly GCA_029574335.1. Taxonomy (NCBI): domain Eukaryota; kingdom Metazoa; phylum Chordata; class Amphibia; order Anura; family Ranidae; genus Rana; species Rana kukunoris. The sequence continues at coordinate 23,803 of JAJQKJ010002754.1, forward strand.
TGCAGGTAAACGACCAGGCCCCTAACTGACAATTGCGCGGTCGTGCGACGTGGCTCCCAAACAAAATTTGCGTCCTTTTCTTCCCACAAATGGAGCTTTCTTTTGGTGGTATTTGATCGCCCCTGCTATTTTAATTTTTTGCGCTATATACAAAAATAGAGCGACATTTTTGAAAAAAAATCTATATTTTTTTACTTTTTGTTATAAGAAAAATCAAATAAACAAAATTTTAGTCAAACATTTAGGCCAAAATTTATTTAGCCACATGTCTTTAGTAAAAAAAAAAAAAATCGCAATAAAAAAAAAAACCTGTCTGTCTGTCTATCTAGCCATCTATTGTCCGTCTGTCTGGACAGATCTATAGAGTAAAGTGTGAACAGACGATCTCTACTATCAGTTTAACCACTTGTGACCGGCCCCACGTCCAAAGACGTCACGTTTTTGAAGATGGATATCTCGGTAACGGCAGCAGCTGCTGCCACAACCGAGATATCCATCTCTTCGTGGGGCGGTCCTGTTAACGATAACGGCGGTCATCGCGGCGGATTCGCCGCGAGATCGCCGTTACCGGCGGCGGGAGAGGGTGCCCCCCCCCTCCCGCCGCTCTCCCGCGCCCTCCGCCGCTTACCGTAGCCGTCGGTAGCGGCGGAGGCGATCGGGTCCGCTCGTTGTCTGTCCGGGGATGTGACTGAGGGAAAAAATGTCCCTCAGCCGTCCCCCTCTCTCTGCTGGGCGGAAGTGACGTCAAAACGTCATTTCCGCCCAGCGTCTTAAAGAGACATTTAATATGTTTACATTTTGACTTATTTTTTTTTTTTTTTTTTTTTTGCATTTAAGCCTGAATATGAGATCTGAGGTCTTTTTGACCCCAGATCTCATATATAAGGGGACCTGTCATGCTTTTTTCTATTACAAGGGATGTTTACATTCCTTGTAATAGGAATAAAAGTGATAATTTTTTTTTTTTTTTTTTTTCAGTGTTAAAAATTATAAAATAAATAAAAATAAAAACCAAAACCAAAAAAAAATTTTTTTAAAGTGCCCCGTCCCGACGAGCTCGCGCGCAGAAGCAAACGCATACGCGAGTAGCGCCCGCATATGAAAACGGTGTTCAAACCACACAAGTGAGGTATCGCCGCGATCGTTAGAGCGAGAGCAATAATTCTAGCCCTAGACCTCCTCGTCATCTCAAAAAATGCAACCTGTAGAATTTTTTAAACGTCGCATATCGAGATTTTTAAGGGTAAAAGTTTGACGCCATGCCACGAGCGGGCGCAATTTTTATGCGTGACATGTTGGGTATCATTTTACTCGGCGTAACATTATCTTTCACAATATATAAAAAAATTGGGCCAAATTTATTGTTGTCTTATTTTTTAATTCAAGAAAGTGAATTTTTTCCAAAAAAAGTGCGCTTGTAAGACCGCTGCGCAAATACGGTGTGAGAAAAAGTATTGCAATGACCGCCATTTTATTCTCTAGGGTGTTAGAAAAAAAAATATATATAATGTTTGGGGGTTTTAAATAATTTTCTAGCAAAAAAAACTGTTTTAGTCTCGTAAGCACCGAATCTGAAAAACAGGCTCGGTAATGAAGTGGATAATCTCAGTTTTCTCCTGAAGAGTTGGAATAGTTGGGGAATGTGGGAAGTAGTTGAATCTTCTATTGCAGTGAATAGAGAATGTTCCGGCCTCTTCTGTAGAAATATCTTTCCATAGAACTCTCTGGTAATGTTTGCATTCACAAGGATGGAACTCGGGGGGGGGGGGTGGGGGAATCAGGTGTGAACATCAAATTAAAATGCGGAAATAAATGTCCATCCAGAGAGTCCGTTTATAAATCTGCGTTTTCTCATATCATCCGCAGCGGCCGAGCCAAACAAACAGAGGAGGACCTCTCAAATATTAAACAAGCAGAGAAGATAATATTCACATGTTTTATATCTCCCAATATTTCCGAGTAAACACCAGAAGATCTGATTATTGTTTTTCTCTCAGTGAAATGTATAAAAAAAATTAAATATGCCGGTAAAAAAAAAACGTCTCATAAATCTAAATCTACTGTATTCTCTGTAATGTCGAATCTATTATTTCTATAGTGTCAAATCTTTTCTCTATAATGTCGAATCTTTTCTCTCTATAATGTCGAATCTTTTCTCTATAATGTCAAATCTTTTCTCTCTATAATGTCGAATCTTCTCTCTATAATGTCAAATCTTTTCTCTATAATGTCGAATCTTTACTCTATAATGTCGAATCTTTTCTCTCTATAATGTCGAATCTTTTCTCTCTATAATGTTGAATCTTTTCTCTATAATGTCGAATCTTTTCTCTATAATGTCAAATCTTTTCTCTCTATAATGTCGAATCTTTTCTCTATAATGTCAAATCTTTTCTCTATAATGTCAAATCTTTTCTCTCTATAATGTCGAATCTTTTCTCTATAATGTCGAATCTTTTCTCTCTATAATTTCGAATCTTTTCTCTATAATGTCGAATCTTTTCTCTCTATAATGTCAAATCTTTTCTCTATAATGTCGAATCTTTACTCTATAATGTCGAATCTTTTCTCTCTATAATGTCGAATCTTTTCTCTATAATGTCAAATCTTTTCTCTCTATAATGTCGAATCTTTTCTCTATAATGTCAAATCTTTTCTCTATAATGTTGAATCTTTTCTCTATAATGTCGAATCTTTTCTCTATAATGTCGAATCTTTTCTCTATAATGTCGAATCTTTTCTCTCTATTAGGGATGAGCTTCGAGTTGGAGTAGAACTCATGTTGGACTGGAACATTGCCTGTTTGCCGAACAGCGAACTATTTGGGGTGTTCGCGGCAAGTTCATGTGAACTTTAGAACCCTGTTAATGTCTATGGGACTCGAACGTTTGAAATCTAAAGTGCTAATTTTAAAGGCTAATATGCAAGTTATTGTAATAAAAAGTGTTTGGGGACCCGGGTCCTGCCCCAGGGGACATGTATCAATGCAAAAAAAAGTTTTAAAAAACTGCCGTTTTTTTGGCAGCAGTGATTTTATTAATTCCTTTAAGTGAAACAATAAAAGTGAAATATTCCTTTAAATTTCGTACCTGTGCAGGGACAGTTCTAAGCATGGGAAACAAGTGATACTTTACAGGCATACTATACACCCCCCTAGGTACGAAATTTAAAGGAATATTTTAATTTTATTGTTTCACTTCAAGCATTATTAAAATCAATGCTCCTGAAAAAACGTTAGTTTTTTTAAAACTTTTTTTGCATAGATACAGTCCCATAGACAGTAATGCAAGGCTTTCTCCCTGGTGTGGAGTGCCGTGCTCGCCCCCTCTCTTGGACTACAGGAGAGTCAGGATGCTCTCTACGTTGCAGATAGAGAAAGGAGCTGTGTGTTAGTGGGTGTCCTGACTCTCCTGCTCGCCCCCTCAAGAGGCTTTCTCCACACCAGGGAGAAAGCCTTGCATTACGGTGTGGAGTTACAGACAGAAGAACAGGAAGTGAGGATTTCTCAGAAGAAATAAGGACATTTAACAGCAAAATGGAAGGATGAGGTAAGTGAAGGAGGACTGCACTAAGGGAAAGGAAGATATTTAGGGGAAAAAAATTACCTTTACAACCCCTTTAACTAGGGTTGTCCTGATACCGATACCTAAATAGAATACATCGCTCCCCCCCGCCGCTGCCACCGCATCAAAAGCTGCCACATGGGTTAAACGGCATGCGGGAACATCCCAGCTGTCATTTGAATAGCTGTAGTGTTCCCGCGGCGTATAGACACTCCCCTTTGCTCGGGATTGGATGGGTGATCGTGATCTGTCCAATCCCGAGCCAGGGGAAGTGTCTATACGCCGCGGGAACACTACAGCTATTCAAATGAATGCTGTGATGTTCTCTGTGCGGCCTTTGGCGGCAAGGTATGTGGGGACATGGCTGGAGGGACATGGCTGCATATGTGGGGGACATGGCTGGGGAGAAATGGCTGCATATGTGGGGGACATGGCTTGGGGGACATGGCTACATATGTGGGGGACATGGCTGGAGGGACATGGCTGCATATGTGGGGGACATGGCTGGAGGGACATGGCTGGAGGGACATGGCTTCATATGTGGGGGACATGGCTGGAGGGACATGGCTGCATATGTGGGGGACATGGCGGGAGGGACATGGCTAGAGGGACATGGCTAGAGGGACATGGCTAGAGTGACATGGCTAGAGGGACATGGCTGCATATGTGGGGGACATGGCTGGAGGGACATGGCTGGAGGGACATGGCTGCATATGTGGGGCACATGGCTGGGGGGAAATGGCTGCATATGTGGGGGACATGGCTTGGCTGCATATGTGGGGGACATGGCTGGAGGGACATGGCTGCATATGTGGGGGACATGGCTGGAGGGACATGGCTGGAGGGACATGGCTTCATATGTGGGGAACATGGCTGGAGGGACATGGCTGCATATGTGGGGGACATGGCTAGAGGGACATGGCTAGAGGGACATGGCTAGAGGGACATGGCTGCATATGTGGGGGACATGGCTGGAGGGACATGGCTGCATATGTGGGGGTAGGGTTGCCACCTTTTCTTCAAGTGAAACCCGAACACTTTAGTAGTGCGCAGCAATTTTTTGTATAGTATAAACTATACATAGATTTTGCTATTAAATAACATTTCTAATCATATGAATTTAATAACAAGAGTCCCCCTTTACATCAGAGTCCACAAAGTCCCCCTTTACATCTGGATCCACAGAGTCCCCTTTTACATCTGAACTTGCAGAGTTTCCTTTCAATGTAAGGGGGCTCTGCAAACTCTTATGTAAGGGAGAACTCTGGGGCCTCTAACATAAGGGGTGCTCTGGGAAACCTGATTTAAGGGGGAACTCTGATATACAGAGAGGACTATGATGTAAGGGGAAATACTGTAAGGGGGGACTCTACAGACTCTGATGAAAGGGAGAATTCTGGGGACTCTAACATAAGGGATGCACTGGGAACCCTGGTTTAAGTGGGAACACTAAGAATTCTGATGTATGGAGAGGACTCTGATGTAAGGGGCCTCTAGTGTAAAGGGGAACTCTGATGTAAGGGGTGCTCTAAGAATCCTGATTTACTTTAGTGTACTCACTCAGAGGCAGGAGAGAAAAAGGGTGGAGGGAAGAGGAGCAGACTGAGCTCTCTCTCCTCTCCTATCTGTGTGTATTGGGGGAGGGGGGCGGGGGTTTGTTAATGTTAGTTTTAGGCAGTGTAAAAGAGCAACAGACACTCTCAGCTTAGACAACTGCAACCAGCAACCCATAGTCCAGTCTAAATAATGTGTCCGGGTTTCAGGCAGTCTGAAACCCGAACGCATGATTCCAAACCCGAACTGTCCGGGTGAATCCTGGACAGGTGGCAACCCTATTTACATATACTGCAGTGGCGGTATTTTCATAGTAGCAGCAGTCGCGGTTGCGACTGGGCCCTGTGGTTTAGCCAAGTCGGGGGGCCCGCCCGCCCGCCGCCTGTGTGAGGGGCCCGCCCACCGCCTGTCAGTGTGAGGAGCCGTTCCGCCGCGGGGATCAGGTGCCGACAAGGCACTGGCAGTGGATGCAGGGACAGCATCGCAGCAACCCCCCCCCCCAAGATCCGGCATCTCCCCCTGCACCTCTGGCTGGCTGTTTAGAGTGCAGTGGGGAGATGTGGTAGGAGGTGGAAGCTGGAGATCGGCAGCTCTATGGTGCCTGTGTGGGCAGCGTGCTGCGTGATCTCCCTGGTGCTTGTAGTACTCGAGTGTCAGTGAGTGTATAGAGAGGGGAGGGGCCTCTGACCCGGGCAGGTATCAGTTTCACTTTCTCTCTGCTTGCACACTGTAGTTGATGCCCGGGTCAGAGGCCCCTCCCCCTCTGCTGTATACATGATTCGGAGAACTACAAGCCCCAGTGAGATCCCCCTGCCTGTGGACACCATAGAGCTGCAGTCAGATCGCCACCTCCACCAGCCAGGTACAGGGGAACTTCTGCAAGGGGGAGTCAGCTGTTTGGGGACCCTGATGTAAGAGGGGGGGGCCTCTGGGGACACTAATGTAAGGAATGGGGCCTCTGGGCACACTAATGTAAGAGAGGGGGGGCTTCTGGGGACACTAATGTAAGGAAGGGGGCCTCTGGGGACACTAATGTAAGAAAGGGGGGCTTCTGGGGACACTAATGTAAGAGAGGGGGGGCTTCTGGGCACACTAATTGAAAGGGGGGCTTCTGGGCACACTAATGTAAGGGGGGGGCTTCTGGCCACACTAATGTAAGGGGGGGGGGCTTCTGGGGACACTAATGTAATGGGGGGGCTTCTGGGGACAATAATGTAAGGAAGGGGGCTTCTGGGGACAATAATGTAAGGAAGGGGGCCTCTGGGGACACTAATGTAAGAGAGGGGGGGCTTCTGGGGACACTAATGTAAGGAAGGGGGCCTCTGGGGACACTAATGTAAGAAAGGGGGGCTTCTGGGGACACTAATGTAAGAGAGGGGGGGCTTCTGGGGACACTAATTGAAAGGGGGGGCTTCTGGGCACACTAATGTAAGGGGGGGGCTTCTGGCCACACTAATGTAAGGGGGGGGCTTCTGGCCACACTAATGTAAGGGGGGGGCTTCTGGGGACACTAATGTAAGAGGGAAGGCTCTCTGGGGACCCTGATGTAAGGAGGGACTTCCTTGGGACACTAATGTAAGGGGAGGTTCTTTGGGGACCCTGATGTAAGGGGAGGTTCTCTGGGGACCCTGATGTAAGGGGAGGTTCTCTGGGGACCCTGATGTAAGAGGAGGTTCTCTGGGGACCCTGATGTAAGGGGAGGTTCTCTGGGGACCCTGATGTAAGGGGAGGTTCTCTGGGGACCCTGATGTAAGGGGAGGTTCTCTGGGGACCCTGATGTAAGGGGAGGTTCTCTGGGGACCCTGATGTAAGGGGAGGTTCTCTGGGGACCCTGATGTAGGGGAAGGCTCTCTGGGGACCCTGTCTCTGATGTAAGTAGAAAGGCTCTCTGGGGACCCTGATGTAAGGGGGGCTCTCTAGGGAGTCCCCCTATGTGATGGTGTGTGTGTGGGGGGGGTGGCATTGAAGGACCTGGCCTTGGGGCAGCAAAGGGAATAAATCTGGGCCTGGGCAGAGGCAGCGCTGAGACTGGGGGCTGACACCAATGAGAGAAGGCGGGGGAGGAGCTTTCCTCTGCGTGGAGTACCTATACCGTCTACCTATGAGACAAGAAGGCATCCTGGCGGGAGATTAGAAGGCACAATGATGGTGACCATAACTGATCGAACGGAATTCCCAGGGATTCGATTGATTGACAGTAAGTGACATTTTTTCAGACCTGAGCAATCGATGCCAACCTGTGCCTCTTACTGATTCCATCCCCCCCACCACTCATCTCATCCCTATCCCCCCATTACTTCTACAACAGAGGTGATAGGGGATAGGGCTGAGATCAGTAGAGGGAGGATAGGATCAGTAATAGGCACAGGTGGTGGTGGGAGAGGATGGCACCAACACTGCCGCTGCAGCCACCCCCTCAAGTACCACTGCCGGTGGTACTTGAGGGGGGTGGCAGTGGTGATGCCATCCTCTCCCGCCACCATCCGTGCCTCTTACTGATCCCATCACCCTACAGCCGCACCACTGATCTCATCCCTATCCCCCTATTACTTCTACAACAGAGGGGGTGGGGGGGATAGTGATGAGATCAGTAAGAGGCACAGGTGGTGGTGGGAGAGGATGACACTGCCACTGCAGCCACCCCCCCCCCCCTCAAGTGAAATCAGAAACAGAATTGTTTTACTTTGTTGTACAGTGTAAAAAAATTAAGTATCAAAAACAGTCTTTTCGGGGGGGGGGGGGGGGGGGGCCCTTCATGATTTCTTGCACCGGGGCCCTGAAGTCTCTAGTTACGCCACTGATATACTGTGTACATTCACATTAGTCCCTATCCTCAAGGAGCTTACAATCTAAGGTCCCTAACTCACAGTCATACATACACATGAATCCTATCCCTCTTTCGCTGGAGTTTTGGGTGTGATACAATAAATTCTCTTTTACTTACACCCAGAGTAGGGATGAGCCGAACACCCCTGGGTTCGGTTCACACCAGAACCTGCGAACAGACCAAAAGTTTGTGTGAACTTTAGAACCCTGTTAAAGTCTATGGAACTCCACGCCAAATTAAAAAAAAAAAAGCCGTGGACCCCCACACATTTTTTTTTTTATGAATGACTTTTCTCTGTATTGCCGGGAGCCAACAATTCATTATAGCCGCGAATGATTTTAAATTACTTTTTTTCCTTCAGAAATTACACTTTGTGCAGAGACAGTTCTAAGCATTGGAAACAAGCGCTACTTTACAGGCATACTATACACCTCCCCCTAGGTATGAAATTTTAAAGAATATTTCACTGAAAGGAATTATTAAAACCACTGCAGGGTTCTAAAGTTCACACAAACTTGCCGTGAACTTACCCCAAATAGTTCGCTGTTCGGCGAACAGGCAATGTTCGAGTCGAACATGAGTTCTACTCAAACTCGAAGCTCATCCCTAACCCAGAGGCATTGCTAAAGAATCATAGAAGGATGTCATTATGACAGCACTTAAAGGGGTAATTCCCCCAAAAACCTTTTTTTAACATTGCATGAGGCTCGTTATGTCAAGGGGAATCGGGTAGTTTTTTATTAGAAACGAAGCAATACTTACCGTTTTACAGATGCATCGTCTCCGTCGCTTCCGGGTATGATCGTCTGGTCTGGGCGTGCCTATTTGATTGACAGGCTTCCGACGGTCGCATACATCGCGTCACGAGTAGCCGAAAGAAGCCGAGCGACGGTGCGGCTCTATACTGCGCCTGCGCACCGTCGTTCGGCTACTTTCGGAAAATCGTGACGCGATGTATGCGACCTCGGAAGCCTGTCAATCAAATAGGCACGCCTATAGTCGGAGCCCATACCCGGAAGCGTCGGAGACGATGCATCTGTAAAACGGTAAGTACGGCTTCATTTCTAAAAAAAAAAAAAATGATTCCCCTTGACATAACGAGCCTGAATAAATGTTAAAAAAAAGGTTTTTGGGGGAACTACCCCTTTAACTAGCTGCCACAATATTCATTCTCAGTTGTCAATAACCTCCTTTTGTTACGGGTTGAATTTATAATCCTGAAAGAGTGAAGTGATCTGAAATGCTCTAAGAAATTGTATTATTTTTATTAAAGCATGTGTAAAAAAAAAAAAACATGTTCAGTACACCTCTGCAATACACACACATGTTCATGAGTTTCCTTTTTCACTAAAGTAATAAAAAATATCTGTTAATCTTTCAATAATGCACTCAGGTCTTAAGTTCTTATTGTGGGCTGTTCTGTGAGGAGAGGAGAGGCAGATCATGAGTTCCTAATGGCTAGCAACCATGATCTGTCATCTCCTATAGCGAGTGCTCTCCCCCTACATTTAGAACACACACCAGGGAACACAGTTAACCCCTTGATCACCCCCTAGTGTTAACACCTTGTGACATGCCAGTGACATGTACACAGTAATCAGTGCATTTTTATAGCACTGATTACTGTATAATTGTCAGTGGTTTAAAAAATGTGTCAAAAGTGTGCAATGTGTCCGCAATAATGTCGCAGTCCTGATAAAAATTGCAGATCGCCGCCATTACTAGTAAAAAAAAATACTATTTTAAATAAATCTATCCCCTATTTGTAGACGCTATAACTTTTTCACACACCAATCAATATACGCTTATTGCAATTTTTCTTACCAAAAATATGTAGAAGAATGCATATAGGCATAAAGTGAGGAAAAAAAAAACTTTTTCACCACTTCATTCCCAGAGGATTTTGCTGCCAAATGACCCGGCCACCTCTGCGTTTTTTATTTATTGCGCAATAAACAAAAAAAGAGCGACAATTTTGAAAGAAAAAAAATCAATATCATTTACTTTTTTTACAAATATCCCCCAAAAATATATATATAAAAAAAACAAATGTTTTCCTCAGTTTAGGCCGATACGTATTCTTCTACATATTTTTGTTAAAAAAATTGCAATAAGCATTTATTGATTGGTTTGCACAAAAGTTATAGGGGATATATTTATGGCATTTTTATTAATATTTGTTTTTACTAGTAATAGTGGCAATCAGCAATTTTTATCGTGACTGTGACATTATGGCGGACACATTGGACACTTTTGACGCTATTTTGGGACCCATGTCATTTATACAGCAATTAGTGCTCTAAAAATGCACTGATTACTGTGTAAATGACACTTGTGATGAAGGGGGTTAACCACTAGGGGGCGAGCAAGGGGTTAAGTGTGTCCTAGGGAGTGATTCTAACTGTGTGGGGGCTGGGCTAAGACACTGCATCGCTGGTCACTTTAATTTCACTCAGGAATCAAACACCACTGAGACGTATTACTGGCCAAGTTTGCCTTCAACTCGTCTGCTGAGAACCAATAGCCTTGACTAATGAAGTGAACTCCAACGCATGCCAAACAACACTACCTGTGAAAAAGAAAGAAAAACTTGCGCCAGAAAATAAATTATATATATATATATATATATATATATATATATATCTATAAAAAAATATAAAAAAAGCTGCTCCCTAAAAATGCAGATAACTGTATAAGTCTTGTGAATAGTGAAAAAAGGGGCGCTAAAACAGTGGAGATATACACTAATATATCTAGGATACCGTAATATGCATAGGTACAGAGGAATAACAAATAATGAAAAATAACATGCAATATATAAATTCCAGTGAACAATTATATCGCTATAAGAAGTCCATGTGCAAATAGGTTGCAGATTTTAAATATATGTAGTCCCAGGAATGGTTGTGAATAACGTGCAGGGTGCTCAATATTTCTTCAAAGTGCAAATAAGGAAGTAATCCACCTTCACCAATAGGTCACCTTAATAGAAGATAGATGGCTCCTTACCAAAGGTAGTTGACCAAATTAATTAAAATAAGGTCAAATAGGCTTGGATGTAGGCAGTCAGCTCAATCATATGGAGGTTCAGATGTCAGCACCAAAGAACATACCGGATACCATAGGAAAAAGAGAATGCTGCCATAGTGTAATATTGTTTATTTTGACACAAAAGATAAAAACACAGTGCCGAGTGGCCCCTTACTTTGGATGGTGCCCGTATCCCGGCACTTAGGCTGTCCGCATGTAAAAAATGGAGAGAGTGTGGTCGTAGGCTGGGTAGCTGGCGTGCGTTCCACCGCATACAGCTGGGAAGCCAGGAGGACCGGAAGTAGAGAGTTGTGCGTGCCCAGGTACCGCCTCGGCGTACGTTTCGTCTATAACGTCATCAGGAAGCGTACCTGGTGCACGCTTGGGGCGGATGATATAGGTCTGTCAATCGACCAAGGGGAGGGGGCGATTCGATCGAACGACAGCCTCTGTCCCGGTTATTGCAGCCGCAAAACAACATCAATGTACACATTCGATCGTCAGTCGCAATATCACATACGGTTCGATCGTAAAAGGAAAGATGTGTCGAACAATAATAAATTAAAATTAGAAAACCATTGGATTCGAAGATGCTGTCCCCAGCCTGAAACGTTGAACCCGCAGGAGTTCCAACAATGTTGCCAACATAATATTATACAGTAGCAATTTTAAAATTGTATATGGCCAAATATAATTTGTTTATGGTTAAAAAATATATTAAAATATAAAATATAAAATCACATAAATTCATAAAATACTGTTTGATCTGAAATTGGATGAATGGGAGAATCACACCACTAGTCCAACACAATTCTGGAATTACTGGGCCAGATTCAGAGAGCGATTACGCCTGCGCAACAGGAAATGCGCGGCGTAAGTCTAAATGTGCGCATGCGTTTCGATGCGCCGCATTTCCAAAACGAGATACGGAAGAAATCTACTTTTTTTTGTCCAGCGTAATTTCGATAGACTGGCGCATCCGTCCACGCAAAACTGCGCTAGACACACCATTGATTTGCTATTTAAATATGCTAATGAGGGAGTTACGGGGATCCACAAAAAAACTTTGTTGCTGCGCAGGCTACGCGCTGTGCGCAACAGCAAAATGTCCTGTCTAAAATTAGACCCTATAAAAGGTGGTCTAAAATTTGAGAAAATCGTCTACATGTCAGATAAAGCAAGACCGTTAGTGAGGAGCAGAGCAGTCACATGTGTTGCAGACCAATTTGTATGCCAACATGCCAGGGGCATCCTCGCTCATAGCTATACTACTGACTTTAGAGGAGCAAAGAAGGAGGAGGGCACGGAGGATGGCACGGGAGAGGATATACCGCACACGCATAGACCTGTTTGGCATGAGTGATTCTGAGGTGTATCGCATCTTCAGATTCATCCCTCATGCCATCCAGGAATTAACCACAGTCCTGCAGGAGGACATCACCAGCCCAACACACAGCTCACATGCAGTGCAGCCACTGGTCAAGGTCCTGGCAACACTCCATTTTCTTGCCAGTGGCTCTTTTCAGCGTACAAGTGGAGTGGTGGCTGGGATGTCACAATCCTCCATAAGCAGATGTGTGCACCAGGTTGTCCCAGCAATCCTCAGACGCATGGCCAACCAAATCATCAAACCCACCACTGAGGACCTGCGGCTGAAGGCAATGACAGATTTCTACAGAATTGCCAGATTCCCATGCACCGTGGGGGCCATTGATTGCACACATGTGGCACTCCAGCCCCCCCATGAGACAGAGCACATGTACTGCAATCGGAAGCATTGGCATTCCATCAACGTACAGGTGATAGTCGATGCCCAAGGCCTCATATGGCACGTGCCAAACACCCCGGATCCAGCCATGACAGCTACATCTACAATCAAAGCCCCATCCGAATGGAATTCAAACAGAACGTGTATGGGGACACCTGGCTGGTTGGTGAGTGACATGGGTGGCAGGCATGACTGTACCCCCCCATGATGCACACATCACAAGGGGCACATGCATGACTAACATCCTCCTGTCTTTTTCCTTCCAGGTGACTCTGCATATCCACTGGGACCCCATCTCATGACTCCTATCCGGAACCCCCAAACCCCAGGAGAGGAAAGATACAATGAAGCACACGCCCAAACACGTGCAGTGGTGGTGCGCACCTTTGGCCTCCTGAAGTAACGTTTCCGATGCCTGGATAAGTCTGGGGGTACCCTGTTGTATTCCCGAAACTTTGTGTGCCAGATCATCGGTGCATGTTGCATTCTGCACAACTTCGCAGTAAGAAAGAACCTTCAGATTGACCTACGTGATGACCTGACCCCCCAACCAGACAATCACCCCCTAACCGAGGCTACCCCGTCTTCTGAGGGAAGAGCAGCCAGGAGACAGCTCACATTAGGCATCTTTGCACGTTAAACACACACATTAATCATGGCACAATGAGAATGCATGCATGCACACCACTGTGGTCCCTAGCACACACACCCCACATCCTCATCAAATTGGATTAGCACCAGTCCACCATGCAGGACTTGTGAGCAGCAACGCCACGCCAAGGCTCCAATTATGTCACTGTACATTCATACACCATTCACACGGACCTGGGGATCACTTCTCCCTGGTCCTGGGGAACCCTTCTCCACCAAAATTGAGGGTGACACCCCTTTTCCGGCAGGAATGTCACCCCCACATTCAAACACCATTCACAACACAAAAAAAAAAATTGACCAGCAAAATCATAAATTTTCCAGCAAAAAATAAAAAATAAAAAAAGGGGAAAAACAAATTATCGCCGTTGACGTGAGCCACGCCTGGGGCGCCCCCGGCCCCTCAGGGGAGACTCATGGGGGAGGGGGAAAACCGGGGAAGGAGGAGCAGCCCCTGGTCTCTGCCCACCTGCCCTCCAAGGCCACGGCAATTCTGTCCAGGGCAGCACCTAGTGTTGCCGTGTTGGCCTGGATAGCCTGGGTGAGGGCCCTCACATCCTGCCCAACGCCTGCTGATGTAGTCTGCAGGTCGTTAAGGCAGTTTGTAAAAGCCTGGGAGTGGCAGTCCAGGTTCCCAAGCGTATCCTTGATGGAGGACAGGCTCTCCTCCATCCGCACCAATGTCTGGCTGACCTGTCCCAGATGGCGGGTCTGAAGGGCCTGGTCCCTTCTCAGATTGGCAGGCAGGACATCGGCCACCCCCCTGGTCTTCTGGGTCGCCTTCAGAGGCGGCTATCTAATTAGGCAAATTAGGCGATTGCCTTAGGCCTCGCCCAAAGAAAGGGCCTCGCCATCGCCTAATTTGCCTTTAAGGTGTTGTGAGTGTCATATAATATTGTTGTGCACAGTGCCAGTGAGTGCGGGACAGACAGGGACTCGCAAGCGGCGGGGTGAGCGGGCGCGCGGTACTTGCACATAGCCGTAGACTGAGGCAGCTGAGCCACCGCTGCGATCCGCGGTGGCAGACGAGGCGGCATTGCTATCATTCCTGGGGTGGATGGTGGGCAGGCTCAGGCTGCCTGTGTCCAATAGCAGGCTGCCTGGCTCCCAGGCTCCACCTAAAGTCGGCGATGGTGGCCCCAGTGCATGGCGGGAGTTGTAGTTCACAGGCACAAAGACTTCAACTTGGCCGTCTGGTGCCTGTGTTTTGCAGAGAGACTACAACTCCCAGATTGCACTGCAGGGCAAACTCAGAGAGAGCGGGAGAGTTAGAATTGCTTCTTCCTCAGAGTCCTGCTGCCTTTAGTCGTGGGGGAGGACCAAGTCACCAAGGTGAGAAGCAGAAGGTGGTCTTTTATATAAAACTATAATATATATATATGGAAAAAATATTCTGCATGGGCTATTATGAATTCTTTCAACTTTTGCTTTCAAAGTATTTATTAGTTATAATAAAAAGCATTACAAATCAAAACACAGCGTTACAACATGGAGAGCTTAATGACGATGCAATGACAGAATTAAGATACAAGTGTCATACATAGACTATTCCGACATGCAAGACTACAAAAACTAAATCAGAAGAAAAAAACACGGGGGGGGAATCAGGTAGGGGGACTCCAGGTCCTCTAGTCACTTGCACCCCTAAAGGGAACTCACTGTGCAAGTGAAAGGGATCCAGGGAAGGAGAGAAAAAAAAAAAAAAGGGGGGAGAGTGGAGAGCCCCTAAATAAATCAACAAAAATAGTTAAGTAATCAGAAGCGGAATAGTAAAACTCTCGAACCATAAAGGAGTAAATTATCCATCAAGACAATGATATGCAAGAAAACATATAATATAAAGCAAGAGCTCCCATGATATCTAGGAGGTAAAAATGATAAAGAAGTAGAGTAAAAGAAAGAGGAAAGGAGGAAAATAAGAAAGTGAAGGAGAAGGAAAGATATTCAATGAACTCTCATACAGACCATCATGAAAATAATATACTACCAGTCGTCCCTATCCCAATATACTTCGCCCAGGGCTCCCAGATTTCGTTGAACTGCAACGAGGTGTCTAGTAAAGAGCTGGCCATTTTTTCTTGGGACATGATCCATGAGATCTTACGTTTGGCAAAAATAACTGGAATTTTTGGGAGTTTCCAGGCCTTAGCAACAGTAATTTTAGAGCCAAGGAGAATGAAAAAAATGAGCTTCTGGGAGGATTTGGGAATATTGGAAGGCAGAAAATTTAGAAGAGCTAAAGAAGGGGATTTCGAGATCCTAAACCCAGTAACTTTAAAAATGATATAAAATTTTGTCCCAGAAACTCTGTACTCTTGGACAGTCCCACCATATATGTAACATAGTGCCATAGGAATTACAGCCCCTAAAACATAGGGGGGAGACTGATGGAAAAATCTTGGCAAGTCTAGCTGGGGTTCTATACCATCGCGAAGCCACCTTAATACTAGCTTCTGAAAGAGAGATATTAAGGATGCCCTTATAAGATCTAAAAAAAGAACTGTGCCAGGAGTCCAGGTTCCATTCCCCCAATAGGTCATTTTCCCAGGCAGTCATGTACGGAGCCTTCGTGGTAGATTTGGCCAGTGACGAATAAATAATAGAGATTCCGCCCCTAAGCTCCTTCAGTTGGCTACACCATTGCTCATAAGGTGTAAAAAGGGGAGGAATAGGTTTAGAGAGCCAAATGGAGTGAAGAAAATGGGAGATCTGGGAAAATCTAAAACCTTCAGATAAAGGCATATCCAACTTTCTGACACAGTAATTATAGGTGAGAGGACCCGCTACTGTAAAAAAATGGCCGATCCGGTATAGGCCCCTATCCAGCCACCATTTGAATGCTCTAATATTCATGCCCGGTTGAAAATCGGGGTTGTGGAAAATGTGTGCTAGTGGTTTACACTGAGAGGTCAAAGCAGGGAGTTTTCTAAGTTCGTCCCAAAGAGTTATAGATTGCGACAATGAGGGGGAAAGAATAGGAGGGCGAGTCTTAGGAGGGCACCATAAAAGGAAATCTAGTGTATGTGTTGGAATAGCCTGTCTCTCCATATCTACCCAGTCTGGTTTGTTAAATTTAGCATAAATTGTGGAGAGTTGGGCCAAGCGTGCTGAGCAAAAATACCCATATAGATTCGGGAGCCCTAGGCCCCCCTCAGTCCTCAATCTAAATAGAACACATTTAGGAAGTCTATAGCCAGCTTTACCCCAGACAAATTTAATAATTTTACTTTGAAAGGAACGTAAATGTTCCCTTCGAACTGAGATCGGAAGGGAGCGGAATAAATATAATAACCTAGGGAGCAATGTCATTTTTACTAAATTTATCCTACCAAGCCACGAAATTTCACTACCAGACCAGTTCTTGAGATCAGCCTCTAATTTTCTAAACATGGGAGGATAATTTGCCTCATATAACTGTTCGAATTTGGGAGTGAGATTAATTCCTAGGTACCTAATTGAGGACTCAGCCCAAGCGAATTGGAAAGAGTTCTTCAGTTGATTCACTACTTCCTGACTAAGAGAGATATTTATAGCTTGCGATTTTGTATAATTAACTTTTAGTCCTGACAGGTTGGCAAAATCATCCAAAAGTTTACAAATGATTGGCAATGAAGTAACGGGGGATGTGATGAACAGGAGGAGGTCGTCTGCGAAAAGCCCGCATTTATGGACCTTTGGGCCGCATTTCACTCCCGCTATATCTGGGTTGGAACGAATCGCTATAGCGAGAGATTCTATTGCAATAGCAAAGATAAGTGGGGAAAGCGGGCATCCCTGACGGGTACCCCTTGCTATGGTGATCGGTTCAGAGTAAAGTCCCTGAAGACGAACTTTAGCAGTCGGGGTGGAATAAAGGGAACCAAGCAGGCCTAAGAATTTAGGACCGAAGCCCCACTTCTCCAGAACCGCAAACAAATAAGGCCACGAGACCGAGTCAAATGCTTTTTGCAAATCTAAAGATAGAAGCATACCAGCCTGCCTGGAACCTCCATCCCACCTCGACTGCAGGATAGAAACAATATCTATTGCCCTACGAATTTGGTCAGGTCCCTGTCTGTTCGGGATGAACCCCACTTGATCTTTATGTATATATCTGCTTATAAAGGATGCTAAATGGACAGCTAAAATCTTAGTCATGATCTTGAGGTCATTATTGATCAAAGATATTGGTCTGTAGTTGCTAACTAAACTAGAGTCTTTATCAGGTTTGGGAAGAACTGTGATAAAAGCCATGTTCAGAGAAGGGTCTATGGGGTCCCCCTTAGTCTTGGCGTTAAAAAATCGGGCTAAGTACGGAGCTAATAACTCAGCAAAAGATTTATAGTACGTCAGCGGGAAGCCATCTGGGCCGGGCGCAGAGCCGCTCTTAGAGTGTTTGATCACATCTAGCACTTCCTCCACTGAAAAGGGAGCCTCGAGTGTCTCCCTATGTTCAGCCGACACGGAAGGAATCGGGATACTCTCTAAGAAAGAAGTAATGGCTGAGGGATTCTGAGGTTTGTGGGAATTATAGAGGTTTTCATAAAATGTAGAGAACGCTTGCATTATAGTGACTGGATTTGTAGTAGGGTGCCCACCAACTATTCTGATCTTGGGAAAGACACGGGTACGAATACGAGGAGAGAGTTTGGCTGCAAGGAGTGAGCCAGCCTTGTCTCTCTGATAATAGTATCTCGCACCAGACCATCTAAGACTTTTCTCGGCGTTAGCGGTCAATGCTAAATTAAGTTCTAAACAAGCTTTGTCCAAAGAGGAGATCGGAACACTGGAGGGATTTTTTTTATGTTCCGCCTGTAAGAAAGTAAAGGCTTTATCTAATCTCTCAACCTCTATACGTCTAGCTTTCTTAAGGCGAGAAGAGATTTGTATGATTTTACCCCTGATAGTAGCCTTGTGGGCCGCCCAAAGGGATTCAGCAGATACCTCCTCAGTGTCATTCAAGCTAAAGTAATCTAGAATGGAGGCTTCAATCTCAGATTTGGAGCAAGGGTCCGAAAGCAAAGCCTCATTCAGCTTCCAATGGAAACTCGTTGGGGGAGAGAAGTCAGTTTTGAGGGACATTATAACTATCGAGTGGTCTAACCAAACCGTGTCGGAAATGTAGGATTTTAGTACCAAAGGGATCAGGGCACTAGAAACAAAAAGATAGTCAATTCTGGCGTAGGAAAGATGAGCTTGTGAAAAATGAGTATAGTCTATCCTAGAGGGGTTCAATTCTCTCCAGATGTCAGAGAGGCCCTGTTTAAAAATTAACTTAGCAATTTTAGAACTCGCCCTAGTAGGACGCATATTTTGAGCAGAAAGTGGTTTTGACTTATCTACTCCTAGGTCAAATGCGGTGTTGGAGTCCCCACCCAGAATAACTAGGCCTTCCAATTGGGGTTCCAAGGTTGAGAAAAGGGATGTAAAAAACTTAGCTTGACCTGAGTTTGGGGCATAATAAGATACAAAAGAAAAGAGCTGGCCGTCGATGGAACCCTTAATTAGGAGAATCCTACCCTCACTATCCCTAAACTCAGACTTAAGAGACAATCTACACTTTTTAGAAAAAAGAATGGCTACCCCCCTCGTCTTGTCCTCTGCATTGGAGAGAAAAAAAAACGGATAATGGGCATGAATAAATTTGGGCCTATACCGGGTCGGAAAGTGTGTTTCCTGAAGAAAAAGTATGTCTATGTTGCGGGATTTCATAGAGTCAAGTACCTTTTTACGTTTAGCTGGAGAATTTAACCCCCTGGCATTATGGGTTGCTACCCTCAAGAGGGGAGCCTGAGTGACATCAGTAGCCATGGAGCCCAGGGACAAAGTCTGCACTACTCACATCGTCACTTACCCAAAAGTCTCGGGGGAGTCCTGAGGAGGGAGCAGGGGCAACTGGCATGGGAAACCCTCTGAGTATATGTCTTGCGTATGAGGTCCATGGAACATCTGAAAAGAAAAAATAGAGAGAGAGGGAGAAAAGCAAAGGGGGGGAAAAAAAGCAAAAAGAATTAAAGAACACAACAGACCTTTGCAAACACCGGGAAGAAACCTTCCCGAAGTCAGCAAAGACACAAAACCAACCCATATCCAAAGTATGGTGTTGAGACCCAGCCCAAGGGTAGGAAAAAAAAATCCGAACCTAGGGAGGGTGAGGGCATTGCACAAGTACCGCGGCATCAGGACACTTAACAATAATAATGCTGGGTCAAAAATAATAAAGAAATGGGGGAACAATATTACAAACACATCATATTAACCCTTTCCCACCAAAAAAATAGGTGTAAAGAACAAAGTTGAACGGGAGTTCGCTCAACCCGCTGTTAATCACATTAATTAAGGTAGAGCAAGAAGCTTTAGAGTCACTATCGCCGGGGGGCGGAAACAAAATGATCCCTGAAACAAATCAAAATTATTTAAAATTAAAAAAAACAAGCAAAAAATCTAGCTCACTCAGACCTATACCGGTCCAAGGAAAAAATCAGGTAGTAAGACAACAGCACTGGAACCCTAAAAAGGAGGAAATCCCAGTTGAGCAATAAAAAGGGTAAAGAAGCCTCACTAAGGCTAGAGCAAAAGTAAGAGAGGTTACGGTGGTCTGGCGTCCTTCGCCCTCTTGGTCTTCGGTTTGGTCCAGATGTTCGAAAGGGGGCTCATCGGGGAGGACGTTTAGAAGCACCAGAACCTGAATCATCAAAGTCCATCAGAGCCTCTTGAGAGATTAAGTTGAGACTGAGTAGAGTCTTCTCGCCTTCCTGTAGATTACGAAATGAGTGCGATTTTCCATTGAATTCAAATTTAAGAGCAAAAGGGAAGGCCCATTTATATTTAATCCCTCGTTGGGTCAGAACCAACAGTAAAGGTTTTAGAGATCTCCTCTTTTGCATGGTCAATGGTGACAGATCTGCAAAAATTTGGATAGTATGGCCGCGGCATGTTAAGGGGGATTGCTTACGGCTAAGTTTCATCACTTCCTCCCTGATTGAGAAAAAGTGGGGTTTAACCACAATGTCCCTGGGCAGGCCATCTTTCCTCAGAGGGCCCAATGATCTGTGTGCTCGATCTATTTCAAGTTTGTGAGGAGGGATGTTAGGTATAAGTTGTCTCAAAAGATCCTGGGCTACAGAGACAGTATCCGTCATGGATTCTGGTATCCCCCTGATACGAAAGTTCTCTCTCCATGACCTATTCTCCAGGTCATCCACCCTGGCTAACGCCACATCTAGCTGGTCTTGCAGAACTTGAATATGATCTGAGTTTTGATTCGTTTTGGAGACCGTTAGATCAAGTTTATTCTCAATAGCCTCCATGCGTGACCCCAGTATCTGGAAATCCTTTCTGATGTCCCCTGTTATTTGTGAGGCCGTTTGGGATAAGCCCCTGTCCAATAGAGCTGTTAGGTGGGAGAGGAGGTCAGGGACAGTAAGGATGGCTGCGTGTGCAACGCCAGGAGAGTCAGGCTGAGTCATTCCTGACTCCACGCTAGGCCCCAGGGGAGAGTTTGCCAGCTCCTCCAAAGTCTGCTCAAGGAGGGACTCGGTGGAGGCAGGAGAGTGTGGGGGTATAGTCTGAGCTTCACCAGATGCCTTAGGTGTGAAGATCAATGTGGCAGGGGCCAGAGGATGTCTTACCCTGGTAGTCTCTTCGGGACCCGGGGTGTGTGGAAGCATGGCGCCCGCCATCTTGGATCCGGAGCGCTCCTCTTCCCTGCCGAATTGCAGCCTCAGGTCTCTCCGGGATGAACCGCCGGACATCTGCGGGTTCCCTAGTTGCTCCACCGGCTGTTAGGACTGTGGGAGTGGGAATCAGGCTCCTGTGTCCCCTGCTGTGTGGTCCGTTCAGCCGCGGTAGTGCGGAGCTCCGGAATCAAGCGTCCATCACGGAGCCCGCCGCGCATGCGCCCCTAATTCTTTCAACTTTTGATGGGTACAGTGGCAGCGTTTGATGGGCACGGTGGTTGCGTTTGATGGCACGGTGGCTGCTTTGATGGGCACGGTGGCTGCGTTTGATGGGCACGGTGGCTGCGTTTGATGGGCACGGTGGCTGCGTTTGATGGGCACGGTGGCTGCTTTGATGGGCACGGTGGCTGCTTTGATGGGCACGGTGGCTGCTTTGATGGGCACGGTGGCTGCGTTTGATGGGCACGGTGGCTGCGTTTGATGGGCACGGTGGCTGCGTTTGATGGGCACGGTGGCTGCAATTTATGGGCACGGTGGCTGTGTTTGATGGCACAGTGGCTGTGTTTGATGGCACAGTGACTGCAATTGATGGGCACAGTGACTGTGTTTGATGGGCACAGTGGCTGTGTTTGATGGGCACAGTGAGGCTGCAATTGATGTTTTTTCAGTGGCTGCGTTTGATGGGCACGGTGGCTGCGTTTGATGGGCACGGTGGCTGCAATTTATGGGCACGGTGGCTGCAATTTATGGGCACGGTGGCTGTGTTTGATGGCACAGTGGCTGTGTTTGATGGCACAGTGACTGCAATTAATGGGCACAGTGACTGTGTTTGATGGGCACAGTGAGGCTGCAATTGATGTTTTTTTCAGTGGCTGTGTTTGATGGGCACGGTGGCTGCTATTAATGGGCACAGTGGCTGCTATTAATGGGCACAGTGGCTGCGTTTGATGGCACGGTGGCTGTGTTTGATGGCACGGTGGCTGTGTTTGATGGCACGGTGGCTGTGTTTGATGGCACGGTGGCTGTGTTTGATGGCACGGTGGCTGTGTTTGATGGCACGGTGGCTGTGTTTGATGGCACGTGGCTGTGTTTGATGGCACGGTGGCTGTGTTTGATGGCACGGTGGCTGTGTTTGATGGCACGGTGGCTGTGTTTGATGGCACGGTGGCTGTGTTTGATGGCACGGTGGCTGTGTTTGATGGCACGTGGCTGTGTTTGATGGCACGGTGGCTGTGTTTGATGGCACGTGGCTGTGTTTGATGGCACGTGGCTGTGTTTGATGGCACGTGGCTGTGTTTGATGGCACGTGGCTGCTATTAATGGGCACGGTGGCTGCTATTAATGGGCACGGTGGCTGTGTTTGATGGCACGTGGCTGTGTTTGATGGCACGTGGCTGTGTTAGATGGCACGTGGCTGAGTTTGATGGCACGTGGCTGCGTTTGATGGCACGTGGCTGCGTTTGATGGCACGTGGCTGCGTTTGATGGGCACGTGGCTGCGTTTGATGGGCACAGTGCCTGCGATTGATGGGCACAGTAGCAGAGTTTGATGGCAGAGTGGCTGTGTTTGATGGGCACGGTGGCTGCAATTGATGGGCACAGTGGCTGTGTTTGATGGGCACAAACATATATATATATATATATATATAAATATATATATGAATATGAAAAAAAAATCTGCATGGGCTATTATGAATTCTGTTGGAGGAGTTTGTTTCTTCATTCACGACAAGTGCTTCTTTTCTCAAATAAATCATTTTAATTGGTCTCATCATCATTGTCTGTACCTTGTCACAGTGGCAACTTTTGATGGGCACGGTGGCTGCGTTTGATGGGCACGGTGGCTGCAATTGATGGGCACGGTGGCTGCAATTGATGGGCACGGTGGCTGCAATTGATGGGCATGGTGGCTGCAATTGATGGGCACGGTGGCTGCAATTGATGGGCACGGTGAGGCTGCAATTGATGGGCACGGTGAGACTGCAATTTATGTTTTTTTTTTCAGTTTTTATAATATTTTTCCCATTATGGGCGTGAGTGGGGCCTCAGGTCTAAGTTTTGCCTAAGGCCTCACAAAGTCTAGAGCCGCCTCTGGTCGCCTTCCTGCCTCCAGCTGATGCTTGAGGCCGGGGAGAAGGTGAGCCCCTTGGGAGGCTGCTGCCAGCCAGAGGGGGAGAGTCCTCCAAAAACAATAGTCCAGTGCCTGACATGAAATCCTCCTCCTCCTCAAACACCTCCTCCTGCACTTCAACCTCCTGCACTTCAACCTCCTGCACTTCAACCTCCTGCACTTCAACCTCCTGCACTTCAACCTCCTGCACTTCAACCTCCTCCTCTTCAACCTCCTCCTCTTCAACCTCCTCCTCTTCAACCTCCTCCTCTTCAACCTCCTCCTCTTCAACCTCCTCCGCAGACTCTGGCCTTGTCGGGGGGCTGCTGTCCTGGGGATGGTGCGGTCAGGCCAGATGGCCCAGCACCCTCCTGCTCATCTGTGGATGACACAAAACATTCACAGGTTGGAGGATCCACACACTTGCCACATATTCACTCCCCCCCCCTCCCCCACACATGCTACACACCTGATAGAAAAAAAAAACCTTACCTGGCATCACGCCTTCATGACTTAAGTCATAGCCAGGCAGGCCCTCCACTTCTTGCCTATGAAAGGTGTGGGCCACCGCACGCTCCTCCGCTGTCAGCCTAATAGGGCATGGTGGGCCCCCTCCTGTGGCCCTGGCATGGGCAAGCATTTTGGCCAGCTTCTTTTTGACCAGACGCCGGAGGTCATTTATCTTTTTTTCAATACCCGACCGGTTCCGTGTCCCCCCCCCCCGCTAAATTCACCTGGTCAGTGATCTGGTCCAAAATCTCCCTCCTCCTGGCCGGGGTGGTGTGGGCACTGTCCGGGTCGTGGAGGAAATGCCCATAGTCGGTAATGGCCCGGGCAAGAAATTTAAAGAAATTTAATTTTCTCTTTCTCTCAGTCATACTCTGACCAAAAATCACTCCCAATCAACCAAAAACACACACAAAAACAAGCACAACCAATGAAGCAAGAAAACAAACAACCAAAAAGTCTCACAAACAGTCAGCAAAAATCACTTTCAAATATCTACTAACAAACACTTGATCACACAGTACACAAAACTGACAAATACAAATCACAACGCAACTAACAACGGAACGAAAGCACCTTGATATATGGGAAGGGAAACAAAGGGATGTACTTTTGCAATGGAAGTGCGTTTGTGTCTGGCTATTTATGCTGTCTGCGTAGTTCAGCAAAGTTGCCCGGGTCTACTTCCAATTTCACTGATTGCGCTGTTACCGAGTTGTGAGCATGCGCAGAGAGGTGCTGACCATGGTCTCCTTCAAGCACGCATGCGCGAGCCGACCGGCCCTTCATTTGCATGGGGTCACGGCTCATTTCAATGTAACACGCCCACGTCCTTCCCAATTTGTATTACTCCGCCTTACGCCTCTGAAATAACGTTACGCATGTGCAAATTTATGCGTAAAAGCGACGAGAATAGGGTGATTGCGCGGCTAGATTGCGCAAGTCTAACGTAAAGGCGGTGCACTACACAGGTCCAATAATGCGCAGATGTACCTGAATCTGGCCCACTGGTTTTAGATCAGCTAGAAATCAGCGATAATAAATTATAATCACTTGCAGAATTGAGCGATTTGTGGGGAAATTCTGCAACTGAACAAATTTCAGTGTTTTTGAGTTGATTACATTATTGAATATTTTTTATTATTATTACATTATTATTTGTTATAATTATTTATAGTTATTTATTATATTAAAATTTATGATTTTGTTTTTCAAACTTTATCATACATGGGATGTCTTGTTTGGACAGATTTAAGCGAGTTATTCCTAAGAATTACAGGCCTACAGTATAAAACACCCAATTTTCATGCAAAAAATTGTACCGCTTTTGGTATGTAATTCCAGACAGAATCATACCGCCAGGGAGGTTAAAGCAGCATATGGATCTTTAAGCTAGTGTGAGCAAGGATTAACCCATCTGACAAAAGTAATTACCAATAGGTGTGTAAGAAAAAAATTACTTAAAAGGCACTGTAAACTTAAGTAGAGCACTGATTTTCAACCCTGGCATTTATACAACAGGATAATGCATAGCAATCATTAAACACATGGCAGGGCTTAAAGTGGATGTAAACCCCCCATACAGCCAGTGAAGTGAACAGCCTCAGATAATACACAGGAATGAACCAAATCTCCCTGCATAGGTTTTACATGTATATCCGCTGTCTTTAAATTTATATACTGACTGTTTAGAAAGTTCAGATTGTTTTAGGAGATTTTCTCTTCCTGTTTAACAAAGAGTGTGATGTCTGGGCATACAGCCAAGATAGCCAACATTGCTGATTGGAGGAAAAGCACACCCCCCCTCTTCATAGGCAGAGACTCTCAGGCCTCGTACACACGAGGGGATATGTCCGCTGAAAACGGTCCGATGGACTGTTTCAGCAGACATCTCCGCTCGTGTGTATGGGCTAGCGGACAGATTTGTCCACCCGACAGATTTCAAAGCATGCTTTGAAATCTATCCGGTGGGAATCTGTCCTCCCGACATGTCTGCTGGTTAGTACACTTACCAGCAGACATGTCGTCCCCCACCGCCGCCGCGCCACCGCCGAATGGATTCGGCGCATGCGCGGAAGTGTTTAACTTCCTGGTGCGGTGACGTGGTCAACGTCACCGCCGCGTCACCGCCACATCACCGCGCCGTCCGGCGGCGGGGAATTTGATACGATGGTGTGTACACGCCATCGGATCAAACTCCCGAACGGACATATCCGATGGAAATGGTCCACGGACCGTTTTCATCGGATATGTCCGATAGTGTGTACGAGGCCTCAAAGGTATTTTGTAACAGGACCAGCTCCCTGCTAATCTATTTTAGCAACCTCCCCGGACAGAAATGTCAGGCTGCTTTTATCTGATGTGTCCGAGAATTTGTCAGGAGTTATCAAGCTGATAACAGAGGAACGGTTCAGGAGAGAACTAAGGGACTTAGCTCTTTGAAGAGAAATAACAAAATACTGCAGATATACAGTATGTGCCCAGCTCAAATTTCATGAATTGGGTTTACATTCACTTTAAAACAGAGTTCTACCCAAAAGTGGAACTTCCACTTTAAGTACTTCACAGCAAAGGGGTGGGATGTACAAGCCACATGCCCTCAACATTCCCCCCAGCCCCAAAGTACTTTGTACCCATGTTGATGGGGACATGAGCCTCTTCCCCACAACCCTGGTTCCCGCCTCACCTGTGAATGAGTATGGCATTTACCAAAAAAGTGTACAAAGTGAATAAAGACAACACAAGTTTTTGACAAGTAAAAAAATCAAAAATCAAAAACAATGTCCCCCATTGTAAATTTATTGTCAATCCCGCCACCGACCACACCCAAAAAAAAAACAACCTCTGGCCTTGTCAAAGGCCTGCCAACTGCCTGCTCCTCCATCTGACATTTCGTACAAAGCTAAGGAGCATAGCGACATCACCGAGTGACCCCTTTCTTGTGACATCATCGAACAAGGTATGCTGGCCCATTGACTTCACAAGTGGTGAGGTCACCAGATGACATCATCGGAATTCGAATTGTTCTCAAAATGTGTCATTTGTTGAAAAATTAATCACGAAATGAATGAACAAAACTATTTTTTTTTCCATTCTGCACATGTCTTAGGGGCAGCATTGTGGCTAGCACTTTTGCCTTAAGGCACTTGGTTCTAATTTCAACCAGGACCATATCTGCATGGGGTTTACATGTTTTTGTTATTCTTGCTTGGGTTTCTTGCCAATACTCTGATTTTCTACCACATTCCAATGAGATACTTGTAAGTTAATTGGCTCTTGTCTCAATTGGCCCTAGTATATGTGTGTGTATGGATACTTGTGAGATAGGGACCTTAGATTGTTGAGGGCCGGCACTGATATGAATCAGTACTAGGTAAAGTGCTGTGTAAATTGTCAGCTTTATATAAATACACTGCCTGTAATGAATAATATTTTAATGGGGAGAGCAGTACAAGGATTGATGCCCTGTCAAAGTGTTAGATTCCTAATTCTGGAAGATAGATAGCACTTACAATCAATGGTGTCAAATGCTTGGCATAGATAAATTTGCCTTTCTGTCATATAGTATGTATGCATGAATACAAATATATAGTTATGTATGAATTATAAAAAGAAAGAAGCACATGAACAAAACGCTGAAAAACACTTTTTCTGGCAGACTCCATGGCAGCATACATATGGGTTAAACCTGCCTCCACTCCTCCCCTATAGGACCTCACTCCCATAAACCTTTGCTCTTAGCCAAGATTGCCAAGAAGGCCACAATCCTTTTTTGTCCTCCTCCTAATAACAGGTTTGGTTATTCGACTACATGGCTATTCACTGTGCGTTATGCAACCATGTCTTCCCGGCTCTATTCAAGCATTTTTTGAAAATCTGATTGGCCAATATTGTCACTTTCCAAATGAGGTCTGGAAGGCATGTGATGTTATAATCATTTATCATATCCTTTCTTTCGGCCCACCAGTAATGTGTACACCTATGTTTTATTTTATTTACATTTAATTTTAGCTAATATATAATTTTTCATTATATTGATATTGAGGCTTTGGAGGCATGTTGCTGCGCCCATTTCCAGTTCTGCCCCGTTTGGAGGTGAAGCCATGTAGTTTGAGTCTATATATTTTGTAGCAATGTGAGGGGACAGAGATATGTCCGATTTGAAGACCCCTAGTGTTGAAACGCGTAGGAACAGCATTTACTGCACTCTACATTGCCCATGAGGAAATATCCCGGTGTGAACCCAGTCTGACTCGACCGTAAAGGAATGTTTGCTGTTTCTGTGGCATCCAGTAGCTGCGACAAGGGAATTATACACCTTGACCCATCGGGACCGTCCACTTCTGCTCAACAGCGGATCCAGACCTTCCAGGCCCCCAAGCTCATATGACCCACTGTTGGAAGACAGGTGTGTCCAACATAGCTGGCAAGAGTACACAATTCTCTTACCTCAGAAGAGTTTCAAGAGTGACTACAGGCAACTCTTTTTCGCACCTCTACTATTCAGTGTCACTTCTATAAGAAGAAGCTCCATTTGCCTTTTTCCTGTCTTTGTTTTAAATTTTTATCACTATATTTGAAGCTCATATTCATGTTTGGGACTTTACCATACATCACTTATAGTGTGTTTTGTATATAATGTATTTCCTTTTACTTACCTATCTTAAAGTTTATTCACTAAGGTTTTTTCTCTGTGTTTTTTTAGTTTTACTACCAAGGATCAACCCCTTACACATTTTTACCACTAGCGCTACACTATTTTTCCACTAAAATGTTATATTGTTTTTGATTTGAATGCAGTCCGAATTTCTGAAATTCAAATAAATTTTGTTACGTTATTCAGAGCATTCGGTAAAATGTGTTTATATTGTAATTCGGGTATTCTGATATATACAAATCTTCAAATAATGAAAAATGTGTCCGAATATTAATTTTGAAACAAATCGCACATGTCTAGGACGGAATGTAAACACAGCCGCAATCACGGCTGAAAGCATTAGACCTGTAAAAAAAAAATTACGATCTAATGCTTTCCAGCCTGGAGGAGAGATGTGGGGTCTGTTTGAATACCTGTCACAAACCATTCCTATTACAAGGGATGTTTACATTCCTTGTAATAGGAATAAAAGTGATCAAAAAAAATAATATATGTAAAAAAAGTGTAAAAATAAAATAAATTGAGTAAAATAAAAATAACATTTTAAACGCCCCTACCCCAACCCCTAGCTCGCGCTCAGAAGCGAACACACGCGTAAGTCCCGCCCACATATGTAAACGCCGTTTAAACCACACATGTGAGGTATCGCCACGTGCGTTAGAGCGCCAGCAACAATTCTAGCACTAGACCTCCTCTGTATCTCTAAATTTGTAACTTGTAAAAAAAAATAAGCTTATGGAGATTTTTAAGTATTGAAGTTTGGCGCCATTCCATGAGTGTTTTAAAGCGTGACATGTTAGATATCTATTTACTCGGCGTAACTTCATCTTTCACATTATACAACAAAATGTGGCTAACTTTACTGTTTTGTTATTTTTTTAATTCATGAAACCATCTTTTTCCCCAAAAAAAGGCGTTTGAAAAATTATTGCGCAAATACCGTGCGAGATAAAAAGTTGCAATGACCGGCATTTTATTCCCTAGGGTGTCTGCTAAAACAATATATATAGTGTTTGGGGGTTCTGAGTAATTTTCTAGCAAAAAAATTATGATTTTTGCATGTAGGAGAGAAGTGCCAAAATAGGCCCATTATGGAAGTGGTTATGTTCTGCTTTTCTGATGTATCAAATACTTATGTCATGCAATAAAATGCTAATTAATTACTTAAAAATAATACAATGTGATTTTCTGGATTTTTGTTTTGATTCTGTCTCTCACAGTTGAAGAGTACCTATGATAAAAATTACAGACCTCTACATCTTTGTAAGTACGGATGAGCTCCGCGTTCGATTCGAACGTATGTTCCACTCAAACATCGTATGTTCATACGTTCGTCGAAATTCAAACAAAATGGGTCGTTCACGCCAAATTCGAGTGACGCGTCACGGCCCATAATTCACTGCGGCATTGCACGCTAATGATTGCCCAAGCAGGTGCGATGACCGACATGCTTGGCCAATCACAGCGTGCAAAAAACGGAGAGACATAATTGGCCAAAGCCAGGGTGGTTTTGGCCAATTATGACTGAGGGGGTTTAGTACACGCCCCACACTATAAAAGGCTGCCTGCAAGTCGGCCTCGTGTAGTGTGTTGCGGCGTTGTTAAAGAGATCAGTCCTATAGAGAGAGAGAGAGAGAGAGAGAGAGAGACAGACAGTGTCTTTATTACTAGGTAGATAGAGCAGGCAGGCTAGTCAGTTTAGTTCAATTTACAGTGTGTAGAGGATATATATACATCCCAGGAGTTGCACATATATTTATACACTGTATAGCTTAGCTAGATCAGTTCTTCCTAATCTACTGGAAGACAGGTAATTGTGCTATTTAAAGACTTTATCACAGGTATAGACGGCCAGCAGGTACAATATTTAAAGGAATTTTTCATTTTTTATTTTTGATTTAAGCATCATTAAAATTACTGCTCCTGGAGCAGTGATTTTAATGATGCTTAAATAAAAATGAAAAAAAAGGAAAAAGAAAAATTCCTTTAAATATTGTACCTGTTGGGTGTCTATAGTTTGCCTGTGAAAACGTCTTTGAGAACCAGGGTCTTGCCCGACGGAACATGTATCAATGGAAAAAAGTTTTAAAAATGCAAGACCCAGGTTCTCAAAGACATTTAATGACAATGACTTGCATATTAGGCTTTAAAATTAGCACTTTTGAATTCGAATGTTCGAGTCCCATAGACTTCAATGGGGTTCTAAATGTTCACGTGAACGTTCAGTCCGAACTCGGGGGTGTTTAGCTCATCCCTATTTGTAAGTAGCAAAACCTGCCAAATCGGCAGAGTATAAAATACTTGTTCGCTCGAAAGGGGAATTGATCCAATACTCTTTTGCAGTGAATATTTCACCATTTATAAGGCTACATACAATTGTCCTGATATGTCTCACGATGACAGCAGTTTTCTGTGTTCTATGGCTAATAAGTGCACGTGCATTGATTACCATACTAGAATTGCACTGAGGAATGCCACCTCGTACCAGACCTTTGTAAATACATTAAGGGATTGGGTTCGGGAGACAGATCAAGACAATAGGCCCCATAAGAGAATTGCAGAAATAGCCGAAAGCACAGTAGTGGTGACACCCCCCACAAATGCCAACGGCATAATAAAGATAGAAATTAAGTTTGAAAAGTTAAATGGAAATGCGGTAACCGCATTAGAAAATGATTCTGGTATTGAGACATCTGATGAGTCCATTGCTAGTGACTACTCCTCGGATGATCAAAGTATAAAGTCTGTTCAGAGTAATGTTATGCAACAACGTGTGTCTCCATCGTTATTTACTTCATTTTGGCACCCCTAGATCGTTGGACATAGAGTCCACAAACCCTAATGTATTTTTGTTTTGAGTCATTAAGCTAAGAGTCCTCAACCCAGAACTGAAATTCTTCGCAAATTACGGACGAAGGTTGGCGCTGGCTCACGAATCTGGAATCCCTGCTTTGATGATCCTGGAAGTTCTGTAAATCTCATCAGAAGTGTAGACGTACAGGAAACGGTGAGATTTCTGGCTGATACGTTTGTTTGTTAAGCGTTTTTTGTAGTATTTGTATGTGTTAGGCCTGTAGCCAGTGGAATGCGCTGGTGAGTGAATACCCGGGTATAAAGTCTGTAGATTGACAGGATTAACCACACAGCCTTGCGGAAAAAGTGGGCGATATATAGATTTTTTGTTTTTCATTTATTATTTTTTATTTTATTTTTTTTATCATTTTTTATTTTATTTTTTAATTTTGAAGTTTTATTTTTAGTTTTTTTTGGGTTTTACCCATGTGAAAGTGAAATAGCTTTC
The DNA here is from genome assembly GCA_029574335.1 of Rana kukunoris. Lineage (NCBI taxonomy): Eukaryota > Metazoa > Chordata > Amphibia > Anura > Ranidae > Rana > Rana kukunoris. The sequence goes on from JAJQKJ010002754.1 coordinate 55,428, forward strand.
TGTTCTACACATCTGTGTGGAAAAAGTGGGATATAGGTTTGTTTAATTTTTAATTTTTATTTAAAAAAAAAATTTTTGTTATTTTTTTTATTTTTTAAGTTGTATTTTTAGTTCATTTTTATTTTTTTGGTACCCATGTGAAAGTGAGATTAGCTTTCTGTTCCAAGAGAGGTTCAATGTGGCCTGCATTCTAACAGTTAGAGCGTTGATATAGAGTGCGCTCTGTAAGACTAGAAAATAGTCTGGTTTATGTTTTGTGTCTGTGTTTGTATTGTCTAAGCAACTGGTAAAACAGGTCTTCAGTGAAGCTAGGGGCAAATTTTGGAAGAGCAGTAACTGCTGTGCTCAGAACTCACATTTTAAATAGCTTGAAAACTGTTTTTTTTTTTTTTTTTTTGTTGTTGTTTGTGTATTTGCTTGTGCTGATTCAGGTGTGTATTGTCTGAACAACTGGTCAAGCAGCTGTTTAGTGTATTCAGTTAACATAGCAATGGACATTCTTGAACAGTTTACTGAGAAAAATGCTTGTATCCATTTTAGTAATGTAGAGAAAAATGCGTTAATACACCAATTCAATGATCTATTAAAGCAATGCAATACTCATAATGAAGCCCTCAAGCTTAAAAAGTCTTCCAAAGAAGGCAAGAAAAAGAGGATGGCCAATTTGGTATGCATGTTATTGAAGATGAAAGAGATTGCAGAACAGACAGAATTACAATGGTATAAAGATAGGACAGAATTGTTAGGAAGGATAGAGAATGTGAGTAAAGATATCTCAGCGATAACTGCGAATGCTGACACAAACGTTTGTGAATGTGATGAAATGAGGGATGAGATTGAGCAATTGGTGACTGAGAATGGTTTGTTGGAGCAAGGAATGGATGAATGGAAGGAAACATGTATGTTGAGGGAACAATGTATCGCATCTTTAGAAAAGAAAGAGGCTGTGAATGAGTCTGCGATAGAAATACTTAAGAGAGAATTGCAAGCGTGTAAAACTCAACTAGCCAACAGAGATCATGCCATTCTATCTTTGAAGGCACAGGCAATGGAGAAAGTGCACAGCCATTGCTGTGCTAGCAAGGACGCACAGTCCAGTGTGACAAAGGGGCAGGAAGAAGGGGTTCTGATAGAACAGCAACCAGTATGGTCAGCTGACAAGACAGAGGAGGCCCCAGATCACAGTTCCCCTATATTTACTCCTGCGTCACAAAGGACTTGGCCAGGATCTACAATTTTAAAAGGTGAGGGTGGCACCCAATCCACGACACTCTCCATACAAGATCGCACAAATCTGTGCCAGATTTTGGGAAAATTTGACACGAGCGCCTCACCCATTAATCTCTCAATCAGGCTAGAAGCTGTAGTGACACAATACATTCTAAATGATAGGGATGCATGCGCACTTCTCCGCGCATGGCTTCCATGGCAACTGTGTGAAAAACTGCAACCACCAGTCGGGAATCATAGAGGTCTATCTCCCGAGTTAAACTCAAATTGGGGGAACTCGGCAGATAGAATGAGGGAAATGCAGCGCATAATGGGAGGAAGGGATACTAGGGGTTCAGATGCCCTAGAAAATACTAAATTTAGAAGGGGAATTGATCCAATACTCTTTTGCAGTGAATATTTCACCATTTATAAGGCTACATACAATTGTCCTGATATGTCTCACGATGACAGCAGTTTTCTGTGTTCTATGGCTAATAAGTGCACGTGCATTGATTACCATACTAGAATTGCACTGAGGAATGCCACCTCGTACCAGACCTTTGTAAATACATTAAGGGATTGGGTTCGGGAGACAGATCAAGACAATAGGCCCCATAAGAGAATTGCAGAAATAGCCGAAAGCACAGTAGTGGTGACACCCCCCACAAATGCCAACGGCATAATAAAGATAGAAATTAAGTTTGAAAAGTTAAATGGAAATGCGGTAACCGCATTAGAAAATGATTCTGGTATTGAGACATCTGATGAGTCCATTGCTAGTGACTACTCCTCGGATGATCAAAGTATAAAGTCTGTTCAGAGTAATGTTATGCAACAACGTGTGTCTCCATCGTTTTATACTCAGAGAAGGCACCAGGCAGGGAGACCGAACTTTAAATGTTTTTTGTGTAAAAAGGGGGGTCACATTGCCAGATTTTGTTGGGCGGCGAATAATATCAAAATAGGATCTCAACACCCCAAAACTACCCCAAGGCGGTATGAAGTGTATTCAGTGAGATGGGGTAACCCTAGGCATAGAGTCCATAATACTCAATTAAGACAGGGGAATCACTATTATGAAAAGGGGGAGGAGCCACATGTCCATTCAAATATAGCAAGGGGAGGAAACAGTGGTAGCAGCCCTTAAAGAGCTGCAGGGATGGTGAGAATTTCCGGGTTAACGTTTCTTTGAGATGAATAAGGATTTAGATGTTAGAGTTAGAGATTTGCCGGTCATGTTTGGAAAATCATAGAGGACCTTGATATGTGTATATTTTCGAGGATAAGCCTCTTATTTTAATTTTTTTTTATCTAACCTTTACATTTTTTTTTTTAGTAATATTTTGTTTTTCCCTCTCTCGTGTAATTTTTTTTATTAATTTTAATTTTTTTTTTTTTTTTTTAATTTTTTTTTATTAATTTTCATTTTTCAATTAATTTTTCATTTTTTAGTTTTGTTTTGTTCAGGTGGAAAAATTGTTAGGTTTAGTACACCTGCAAAGGATCATTAGCAACTGACTTGGTGGTCGTTGAATTATGTCCTCAATTAGCAGCTGGCGACATTAGGAAGCCACTTTAGCTGCTGGAATTGTGTTTTGTTTTTTTTTGGTTTTTCTTTTTATTCAGGTGGAGAGAATTCCAATATTTTGTGATTTTATCCACCTGAAAGAAGAAGTAATGCATAGATCTTAGAGTACAGATAATGCATTGTTTTTTTTTTTATTGCTTAAAATTTAGAATTTTTGAGAAGCAACGGTCACATTCATTTTTTATTTTAGATTTTTGCTTATGCCATGGGGATCCATTTTAGAATGGGTTCGTCCTAGAGGAATCATGGTGTTTTGATCATTTGTTTAGAAGTCAGGAATGCTAAATTCCTGTGTTATGGGATATTATCGATAAGAATTTGATTCTGCTCTTGTTCTTTAATTCCAGAATCTTGGTGGAGCGAAATTGGAGAGGATTCTGGAACAGAGATGAAGAATGTTCATCTGGTTGGCAGTTCGTCTGTGCCATACCACACCGAAAATTTGTTCTGATAAACGTTCAGGAGAGAAAAGATTCAGATTAATACTTGAAATATAAGGTTTCTTTTTCTTAAGGACAATTTTTGCACTAGTACTGAATCTGAAAGACTTTGCCCAACAACGAGACGCATGAAACATTTTGCCAAAGTCTCTCCTGTCATTTATGGATGCAAACGGACTATGAATACAATGCAAGGAGTTGGAGGTTGGGGAAGGAATATAACGTATCCAATCCTTCAGAACAGAAGATGTAAAATATGTTTTTATTGTGGGAGGAGGAAATGAAAGAAGGAAATGTTTTTTTGTTCAAATGTATTGACATAACTGAACATGGTGCAGGTACCTAGGGGGCTGGCACGTGTGAAACGCTGGCTACCAGGGTACAGTATGCCGTCGTCACATGGCACTTCAGCATCTCGCAGTGGTTGATAGAATCCTAGTACCCTATATGTGCTGAATGTACTCTGAATCAAATGTGATATATCAGTGGATTTCTCCCAGGGATGTGCGGACATAGAGTTCAGGGCGCTTATCTCTGAGGAGTAACCAGAAGAGGAGGGATATATTCAGCACTATATTGGGGGGAATGGGACCCAGTGTAACGTGGCTCGAGATTTTGTCAACCAGGGTGAGAGGTGGTAGAGAGTGTGAGATGGTATAGGACGGGTATATGTCATTGGCTCTGGCGTGCACGCAGCGGTAGGCGGAATTATGGACCACCATCAAGCTGATTGTACAATCTCTCTGTGAGGACCAGTGTCCTGATGAGGTAGCATCACCGTTCAGTAAGACTTTGCAGAGCACTTCGCTTACACGAATCCAAACTGGTAGTCTGTACTGGTTTGGATTGTGAAAGGTTGTGCTGTATGGTCCATGTATAGAAGTGCAGACTCGGTCTGTATATTTTGTGGCGTCAAAGGGCTTACTGATTGGGGATTCTATCTTGGTGCATGTGTGGCCAAGTGACCCACATGTGGTCAGAGAGTACGGAGCTGGGGGCAGGTTTATATTTCCCTCTATCGAAAGCATGACCACTATCTCCTCTGCATACCAGGTCAATACACAGTACTCTGTGTGCTGGATGGAGAGATCAGTGCTGGGAAGGAAGCACCTGGTTATTATGTAGGGCGTAGACAAATTTGTCCTTATCCTAAAGGATACCAATGTAACGTCAGTCATGAAACAAGGGTATTTCTTGAACCTAACAGTAGGTAGGGGTGCAGGATATACCCTGGGCATAGTCACTGAAGTCGAATCACAGGGATGGAATTCTGTGGGTTTTTTTAATTAATTTTTTTATCATTGTTTGAGATTTATATGTGTTGTTAGACTCCAAACTTATATAGGAAGCTATCCTGCTTATCTATGCAAGTTGAGGGACCAATTGACGGTAATTTCTCTTAATACAAATTAGAGACTTTGTTGCCAAGTTAGATCCCTGAGGTATCACAGACAGGCCAAGTTGCAATAGGTAAAACCACTGTGAGCAAGCCTGCATAATCCCGACCTGTATTTAAAGGAGGTTGGGAGCGGGATACGCGATTTGATGGGTCATATGTATATATGTATATTAAGTTGGGTGATTTGTGTCATGCTGTAAGGTGATAATGGTGTGTTTTAGGCTAATAAGATGGGCAAGAAAGATGAGCCTTGGGACTCTGTATCTGAAAGCTGGTTAATATGGTGCTCTGAGTGTGTGCTGGTGAATGGTGAGTGAATGGATGCCCCTTGCTTGTTCTGCACCCCATCATGAAGATGTCAAGAAGAAGAAGAAGAAAAAGAAGAAGAAGATACAGAATGGGGACATAGAAGTCATCATGGAAGAGTGATGTTGGTGTGTCACCCAGTAGCAAAGCGGCACGTGTTGAGGAACACAGCACGTTGAAACCATTATGGACTGTCCCAAAGAGCTGTTTCTGAAGCACATGTTGGAAGGAAGACAGTTGATGACTGTTCCAGAGGTATTGATTCTGAGACACATGTTGGAAGTCAGGTATGGACTGTTTCATAGGAGCCGGTTCTGAAGCCTATGGTAAAGAGGCGCAACACGGTGAAACCGCTGTGGGCTATTCCATAGGAGCTGTCCCTGAGGCGCATGTTGAAGAATGCAGCACATTGAAACGGTGGAGGACTGTTCAGACCATATGGACTGTTCGAGGGGAGCCATGTCTAAAGAAGGAGGATATGCGCCTTATTAGGCGCAAAGCGGCATATGTTGCAAATAATATTAATGTATGAATTCTGACCATCCTCTGATTCCAGTCAAACAAGCCAGGATACCTGCCCCCCCCTCCCAGGAATGGGATAAGTAAACTTGTCTCCAGGGAGTCTAGGAGGAGGACAGCTGTTGGGCAGTCTCCACAAACAAACAAACAAAAGACATTGATTATTACAAGGATCAAAGGATTTCCAGTGGCTAGGTACTGAATGAACAGGGATGTGAGTCATGAAATGCAACGATTGGTTGAACATCAGATGGCAGGCAATATGGGAGGCGTTGCGAATGATTAATGAGTGAGGTTTGGTAAAAGGGTTTTGGAAGAGAACTTTCGGTCTCTATTCATTTGAATGCTGAAGTGAAACTATCATCTGGAGGCCTATACTGAAGCCACATGGCCTAGGCCGCATAGAAGCCTGACCGGTATTTGGGCCTGGCCATGTGGCCAACAAGGAGGCCTAGCATTTTCCTCTTCCCATCAGGACTCAGCCAGAGAAGACTTAAGTATCTTTCTTTCTTATTTGCCAAAAATGTATTAGGTCATAGAGATTGATGTTAGTGATTGTATATTGTGCAATAGGAATTCTATGCTACAGCTTTGTTTACTATACAATAGACGCCTTTTGTTAGAATAAATATAACTGTTCAATTTCAAAGGTGTCTGTCTCATTAACTAACGATTAGCCTCAGGCCTAGAGCACGCTTCGGCCGGATATACATTAGCAGATACAGGACTCATGCATGTTAATACAGATGCAATAGCTTATGTATAGGTATTACAAGTTACAGTAAAGGATAGATACATATAGTTGGTTGTTGCATGGGTTTTATTTACTTCAGCTCCACAGTATGTGTCTCATTTTAAATGTTTTCTCTAGTCCTGATAAAGGATGATTTTGTGGCCCCCAAAATGTGTTGGCTGTCTTTTGCCCTGCTTGTTGTAACTAGCTGACCAATAAAGATTTTTGAACCTTAAAGTTAAAAAATATTCCTTTCTGGATGATCTTTGCACATTGAAAAATAAGTTAACCATCTTTGTTTTAACCACTTCCCTACCGCGCCATAGGGGATTGACGTCTGTGTCAACCCCTCGCCGATGAGACTGGACGTTGCACACGTGCACCCGCTGCAAAACACGCGATTCCGCGCGCGTGCCCGACGACCGCGATTGCCGCCGGGCACCCGCTGATCACAGCAGGAGTGTGGATCTGTGTGTGTAAACACACAGATCCACCTCCTGTCAGCGGTGAGGAGACTGATGTGTGTTCCCAGTACAGAGGAACACACATCGATCTCCTCCCCTTGTAAATCCCCCTACAGTTAGAACACACTTTAAGCAACATTTTAACCCCTTCAGCACCCCCTAGTGTTAACCCCTTCCCTGCCAGTCACATTTACACAGTAATCAGTGCAGTTTTATAGCACTAATCGCTGTGTAAATGTGAATGGTCCCAAAAACGTGTCAAAAGTGTCCGATATGTCCGCCGCACTGTCACGGTCACAAAAAAAAATGCAGATCGCCGCCATTACTAGTAAAAAAATAAAAATAAAATGCCATAAATCTATCACCTATTTTGTAGACGCTATAACTTTTGCGCAAACCAATCAATTTACCAAAAATATGTAGAAGAATACGTATCGGTCTAAACTGCGGAAAAAAATGTAAAAATAAATAAATTGTGAAATGTATTAAATAAAAAGGAAAAAAATATTGTGTTTTTTTTTTAAATTGATGCTCTTCTTTTGTTTATAGCGCAAAAAATAAAAACCGCAGAGATGATCAAATACCACTCAAAGAAAGCTCTATTTGTGTGGGGAAAAAAACATAATGATTTAATTTGGGTACAGTGTTGCATAAAAGAAAAGAAAAAACTGCGCTAATCTTATATAAATGGTGAAGGTGAGCAGCTACAAAAACAATTTGACAAAATTGGAATGTGAACAGTAAATAAAATAAGTAGCGCTATATAAACACTCTGGATATTGAAACCACAGCGATAAGTGAACAAGTGTCCATAGGTGAGACAAACATCAGGAACACATGAGTCCATCAATATACGGTGTATGACCACATCCTCATCATGTAAGGGACACTTTGCACGGTAACACAGGAATAAATGGAATACCCTTACCGGAAGGTGTGGATCTGCTTGTCAGCGACAACAGATCATGTAGGCATAGATAAATTCCCCTCGGATCTGCTCAGCTGAAGGGAGGCCAGATAAAGGATTCCTCATAGGATATCCGGCTGGTAAGCTGCAATCCTGGACTGGAACCTTTTCTTGGATGGGTCGGCACAGACTGGAACTGATGACAATAACCAAGGGGTCTGCTGCCCTCCTAGAAGTGGTGGAAGCAAAGGGGTATCCTCTCAGGATAGGCACACATGGAGTGTAAAAAACTCGATTCCAAGCAGGTCTTGCGGAGGGAAGAAAAAACATGCAGATAAAAGAGGGATAGGTTTTTAGTGACAAAAACCACATACACAAAAGTGATCACAATGGCATAAAAGATAAAAACAATATGGGGAGCAGGTGTACCAGGACCGACGCGTTTCGTCTCAGAGGACATCAACAGGGGCATCTACCTTCACCCCCATATTGTCACATTTAAATAGTACACAGTCTTAAATGGGCTGGGCAAACAAGCCAATCAAGCAAGAGGAATCAAAAAATGTCTATGATTGGAGGAGCATGAATCACATGACTAAGGTCATGTGGCAAAGTGTAACATCCCTGCTGTTACGGTGTGCAGAACGAGCGCAGCTGTACCCTATTTTAGCAGCTGCGCTCCGTTCTGCAAGACGTCCACGTCACTTCCGGTGCGCGGACATCTGCGCTCCACGCTGGAACGTGGAAGCGCGACCCAGCGTTCTCCTCCTTTTCCCCGCAAATTCGCGGCTATTTAAATCCCATAGAGATGACGGCAGGGTGTTCTGTTATTTTGTCGGACGCTTGCCGTCACCTGGGAACCCCACAACACAAGCTCAAATTCAGCAACACGGTTACTACTGAGCCATTGACCAGATCTCCTCCTTCCAGCACCCTGGGACCTCCTTACACCTTCTCTGCTTGAGACTGACAAAGCACCACTGCTCCAAGCGGAACCGCAAGTATCATAATAAGATATACTGCAATCATTGTTACCTATAGCCTGTCTTGTATGCTATAGGGGGAAATACCACGTCTATGTCATTAGTCTCACTATAAGGAGATCCCAATCTCATATGGACTGAGCCCGAGTTGCTATATGTGCCTTGTAGTGTGAAGTAAAGATTATAATAAGTGCATAGTACCAGTGTCCAGCCTCACACATAAACACACACATCGTTCCGCCCATCGAGGTTCTCGCCCTGCCGTCAGATTCGGCGACCAGCCCGTCGGGAAAGCAGACCAGCCATTCATCCCAACGGGCCGTCGAGCAAATAGAGAACCTGCTCTCTATTTCGGCTCGACGGCATTCCCGACGGGATGCTCGCCGAATCTGTACACACGCCCGAGGTTCTCGGCAGAATCAGGATGCCAGCGAGGTTCTCGCTGGTTTCTGCCGAGAACCTCGGCTGTGTGTACAGATTTGGCGAGCATCTGTGGGATGACTTAATCAAATGGCTCTTCCCCCTATATGCTTTACAGTATGTCAAATGGATGTGATTTCTTCAGTAGAGGTTAACCGTACTGAAGAAGTCTCATCTACATGGGAATTGCTTTGTTCTCTATAGTCCGCACTGTTCAAGTGCCATGCTTGTGAGTAGTTTGGATTGGTTTTAGTGGAAGCAAAACATTTCTAAACAGAGAGCACTAGATTTCATATTTTGTCCCTATGTACACAATTGTTTGCAGTTTTTTGGATACACATATTTTTCTTTGAACTCGGACTTAAAATATGGACTGTTTATCACTGAGTCACATTATGAATAATTATTGATGTTTTAAACTTATTTATTTTGAGTATTCACTAGTAGCGCAGCACTGTTTTTCAGCATGTCCAAAAAACGATGTTTTTCCAACTTCATCATTTAATACGACGTTGCCCACACACCATCGTTTAAAAAAAATGATTAACAGGGCGCGGTGACGTACAACACGTACAACGGCACTCTAAAGGGGAAGTTCTATTCGCCTTTGGGCTGCTTTAGCTGATTCCTTGTTAGTAAAAGACGATTCGCGCTTTTCTGTCTGTTACAGCGTGATGAATGTGCTTACTCCATTATGATAGTTTGGTAGTTTTACCAGAACGAGCGCTCCCGTCTCATAACTTGCTTCTGAGCATGCACGGGTTTAAAACATTGTTTTAGTCCACACACGATCATTTTTTTCAACCCGAAATACGACGTTAAAAAATGAAGCATGTTCGAATTTTTTTTATTTATTTTTTCGTTTTTCAGAACCTGAAACACGATCATTTTAAATGAAGTTTTTCAAAAACTACGCTTTTTTCATGCCGAAAAATGATCGTGTGTACGCGACATTAGAATCAGACTCTTATAGTATGCTTGTTTTCTTAGTAAATTCCAATGATTGGTGGTAGTCATTCCATTCACTGTGGTTTTAGTCTAATTTTTCCCCTGCAAAGACTTTAGCAGATTTAGCAAATACTTTTTAAGTTAATTTGCTAAATGTTAAAATAAATAACATTTTATAACTATAAATTGTGAAGGAAAATATGTTAAAAATGCTCTATGAACTCTGAGTTCTATCTCCTTAGTGACTCATGGACAGAAATAATCTGCAGAAATATTTTTCATACCAACCCAGGTAGCCAGTTTTTTGTGTCACTTTCCACTGTATTGAGGAGACACCAGACTTCACGGAGGAAGGACTGTTAAGTACATCTGTTCTTCCTGCCTTATAAACAAAGCTGATACAATGCATTTAACCTCTGTCTTAAGCTCTTAAACTTCACAGTTGGATAGAACTGGATCCACCCATTCATAATGAAGACATAAAATATAAACAGCTACCAGCTTGCTCACTGGAAAGGAATTCATCAGGTGTGGGCCACTGCTTTAGCTTGCATATCATAAAAACAATTTTACATTAAAGGAGTTGTCCTCTGCAGCAGTGGCAGTTGGTGCTGTATATTTTGGAGGGGGGGCGGCAAACAAGACATCCTGCAGCCCCATTCCCCCCCCCCCCCCGTTGGTCTGCCCCGCACTTACCCCATCTAAGTCACGGGTAGCTTCGACTTCATGTGTCTCCTCCTCCTTTGCTTCATGGCTGTCTCCTCCTCGACTGATTTCTCTTCTTTCCCTAGGTGTGGCCGATAGGTTTGCTTTCCCTCTTGGCCAGGAAACAGCAATCACAGGTCAATTGGCTTCAATATAAATCACACAAATAGGAAACACAAGGGGAATATGCTGGCCAAATTTACATGCCAGAAAAAGCGGTCATGTGTAGGAGGCTTAAGCCTAACATCAATAGTATGTAAGCTCTTTGAGGGGATGATAAGGGACTATATACACATGATTTTAGTAATGAGAATGGTTTTATTAACAGTGTAGCGCTGGGTTCCCAATGAGTGGGGCGCTATTATAAATTTAGGGGCATCCGAGCCAATAGTTGGGCTCAGACCTAACAATTTTCATGGAAATTAGCCTCTGTTCTGGCTATGGTTGTGCTTGATGGAAGTTTTCCCTTGTTGCCTGTAAGTGGCATTATCACCTCAGGCCCATGTTGGAACTCGGGCGAACCATGGTGTGTTAAGTGACCCTTCTCGGCAGCAGCCCAGTGGGAGTGGTGCCCCACTGTGCATGCTGGGAAGGGATACTTAAGGGCAGGCGCTGTTTTTCGGAGTCCTTCGCCTCGTGGCCCTCCTGGCGTGATGCACATGGGTGTGATTTCCACCCCTGGGACCACGTTGGTCCAAGGCTACATCTTGAACGAGTAGGCCCAGCTATGCTGGCTGGGGCCTATGATTCTAAAGGGGATCTCAAGCTGTCCATCCAAGTGGGGGAAGCTGCTTAACGAAGAAGACCGGGGAAGGACCTGCCCTGGTGGAGACCAAGCAATGCAGGCTGGTGTCTCGGGATAGGCCTGGTGATTTTGTTAACAAAGGATCCACTACTCAACGTGTCTTACAGCCCGCCGGATCGGCTTAAAGGCTCTTTTGCTCTAAGGTAGGAAGTTTGGGACTAAAATCCTGTGGCAGAGGATTTCCTGACTATCCATCATTTGCTCTCAGACGGTCTGTGGTGGAGACTGTTCTCATACTGTCCGTGCATCATCCCGGCTGCTGGGCCATGTGAGAGGGGTCTATCCGGGTAAGCAATACCCACTCAGGAGTGAGTGGTGAATACTGGAACTTAGATACTTTTTGTGCATGCTGTACCGCGTATCTGAACCTTCTCTTTCTCTCAATACTCTCTACTTCCTTCACAAGTTTTATGCAACAAAAATAAAAGCAGTTGAAGGTCTTACATCTTGTGTGGACATTGCAATTTCTACAGACTTTCTTCCCTGGACAACAAACTTAGAGGTAACGTGAATCCTGCCTTGAAGGCCTGCTTGTACATCACACTTGCAACAGAACAAGACAGTGTCTACAGAGTATATTGGGAAAGCTCCAGCATTTCTAAGCTACAGAAAAATATCCATGAATATGTGAATCCAGTTACTACCCCATAGCTCCTTAATGTCCCTGATTTCGAGGGACTGTCCCTGAATTGGAACAATGTCCCTTGGTCCCCCTTTCCCCTCATTTGTCCCTCATTTTGGTCTAATCTATACAGTTGTATATAAAATGTACTTTCAAAAAGCTTTTCCCAGTGCTAATCTGATTTCAAAATTGCTGCATTTGTAAATTTCAAAAGCCAATTTAAAGGAATAGTAGTGCTAAAAAAGCACTTGTGGGTTTAATTTTTTTTCTATGTTTCTCCATTAAGGGGGCATGGTAGGGGCGTGTCCTATGCCTACATACTTTTTCTAATAGGTGTCCCTAGTTCCCATCCTAAAAAGTTGGAAGGTTTGCTACCCTGAAGGAGCAACTGGAAATTGCCTACGTTTTTTTCCCCAGAAATTGCCCCACAGCCAGGCACAGGTTCACAGTCACACTTTTGTTCAAAAACAAGTTCAGGGGCGTTCTTTTTGTTTTTTTATTTTTGTGTAACTTGGATAGAGTTGGTGGAATTGAGTGTACAAAAAAGAAAAAGAACTGTGTACAAAAGTCCTTGCAAAAGCAAACTGTGGACTTGGTACTTTGCTTTGTAGTAGAAGCAGTTTAAAAGCTCAAAACCTTCTTTGAGCAATCGGAGCACAAAGAACTAAATTAACTGAGCTGTTCAGGACACCAGTCAATGTCCCCTTTACACAAACACAAAACTGACTCTCTAGCACCACAGGGGTGGCAGCAGCCCAGAAAGTCTAAGGCCCCGTACACACAAGCAGACAGATTTGTTCAAATCGGTCGGACAGACCGATTTGAACAAACCTGTCTGCTGGGATGTATTGGTTTGATCGTGTACACACGATCAAACCAAAATCCCCGCCGGCAGACGGCGCGAATCCATTCGACGCATGTCCGAGAAGATATGTCTGCTGGTTAGCGTACTAACCAGCAGACATATCGGGCCGACGGGTTCCCAGCCGACAGATTTCAAAGCATGCTTTGAAATCTGTCGGGTGGCCAAATCCGTCGGCTCGCTCATACACACGATCGAATCTGTCTGCTGGGACGGTCGGGCTGACCGTTTCCAGCAGATAGATTTGATTGTGTGTACGCGGCCTAAGATCTTTCACAGCATTCTGTACTCACCAATGTCCTTGTAAAGTTGGTTGACTCCTTCCAACATAAATGTGATACCTTTTCCCTGTGATACCAGACAAGATCTTCAGACAACACCCTCCCAGTCAGCTCTCTGTAACTTCAGCATTCAGACCCGTCAGCTAGCCAAGCTAAGGCCTCATGAACAGTAAGCCCTCCAGGCTGAACTTCTCCTCTACAGGACCTCAAAGCTCTGTGTCTCATAGTATTTAGACGCTTCTCGGCCTTTTGGCTAAGATCAAGTGTAGTATCTGTTTTTATCAGTTGCCAGTAAGTGGTTCTATGCTAACCGTCCTAAATACACGGCGAGGTAGAAAGGCATGGCGGTTGTCAGATGCTAAGCCTGCTGGCGTGGAGGCGGAGGCCTTCTGATTTAAACAGAGAGGCATGAGGTCGAAGCTGGAGGGCTGGGCCCCTGGCCTCTGGCTTGGATTTTGGGGTGCCTGCCCCAGTCAGTTGTTCGGGAGAGAACCCTTGCTCCTCTTTTCGTCGGGAGAAGCGGTTAGAATTTCCAAAACGTGAATAGGAGGGATTGAAGGGAGTACTGGGAGTAGCCTGCTGAAGTGGGCTCTCCGCAATCTCTCAGAACTGCTACCTTCCTGGCTGGGAAGGGGGCTGCTGGTCCGGGCCGGGGGTCAGGGTCCGTTGCCTGTTGAGATAGTGCCCCTGGAGTGGCAGTCCAGGGGTGCCATACATTGCACTAGTGTTTGAGAGGGCACTAATTCGTATGATACCATGGCCACAATCTCCACATACACCATTTTCACCCTTTTCACAGCTGCCTCTAGGGCTAGGACCAGGGGAATTTTTGTTTCCTGGCCGGAGGGCCGGCCATCGTATTGCATGATAGTCAATTTCCACTCACTCTCCCACCTTCCTTCTCCCCCACTTTCTTTTTGATTTTACCCCCGTGTTTGTCATGTTACGTCTTTTTTTGTTGGTGCACGTTTGTACACCTTGTGTGTGATGATTAGAGTGTCAGTCCTCGGGCCAGCCCTGAAAGTCTTGGGAGTGGATGGACATGGCCTTCTGGCTTAGTTCATCTGCTCTCATGGGGTCTCCCTTTGGGGGAGCCTCACCTGGGAGGGTTCTGTTTCAACAGACCCTCCAAGGAAGTTGGGTCCGGGTTGGCTTCGGCTGCCCAGACCACTGTTTACCTTAGTCCCCGTTTGGAGCCTAACAGGCCAGGAAATCAGGGTTGGGTCCTTTTCGGAGGACCACTCGACGATGCACCCGTCGCTCTTTTTTGTGTATCACTCTATATGTGTGTGCGCATTTTTTCTGCATCAGGTGAAGTTTTTGGGTTGTGTTATGCACACCACAGGCTTTTCAATAGAAAAAAAATAGTATTTATACAGATTGCAAGCAGCCTTCAGGGCCGCCTTCCCTGGGATTGGCCAGGACTGTATAAATATTCATGCTGCTATTTGCATTGCTCCATACCTATGTTCCTGAGAGATCCAAAGTTCTCCAGAAATCAGAGTAAGCAATCAAACTTGCAGCAGCTGAAACACAGAACAGACCTAACTAATCACACGCAGCTGTACTGATTACAGTAAACTAGAATTAATGTAGCGCCCTGCTCCCAAAGATGGGGGTGCTGTTTCAATTTAAGGGATGTCTGGGCCCATAGTTGAGCCCAGACCTGTTGAATTATATACAAATTTGCCTCTGTTCTGGCTGTGGTACTGCCTGGTAGTATTTTCCTTTGTTGCCTGTAGGTGGCGTTACCACTTCAGGCCCATGTTGGAATACAGGTGTACCATGGTGTATTGGGTGTCCCTCCTCGGAAGTGGTGACCCCGCTGTGCATGATGGGAGGGTATACTTAAGGGGCAGATGCCGTTTTTCGGTGTCCTTCGCCTTGTAGCCCTCCTGGCGCGAGGTGGATGTGCGTGATTTCAGTCTCGGGACCACATTGTTCCTGTTGAGTAGGCCCAGCTATGCTGGCTGGGGCCTATGCTTCTACAAGGGATCCCAAGCTGTCCTTCCAAGTGGAGGAAGCTTCTTAGCGAAGGAAACCGGGAGAGGACCTGCCCTGGAGGAGACAAGCAAGGCAAGCTGATGTCTTGGGATAGGCCTGGTAACCTCGTTAAAGTTTCTGCTATGGGATCCGCTATGCAAGTTGTTTTACAGTCCGCTGGATTGGCTTAACCTCCCTGGCGGTCTTCCCATGTGTGGCACGGGGTGAGATTTTTAAGCTAATATCGGTAACCCCGTGCCACACACGGACTTGCCTCGCTGGATGCAGAAAAAAAAGTTTTCTTACCTTTTCTCTGCGATCCAGCGATGAATCTCCGCAGTACACGGCGGCCGGATGTCCGCCTGATGCTGTGTGTATCGCCGATTCCCTTCCCTGCAAGCGTCGCGACGTAGGGGGGGGAACGGCGCCAAATTCAAAAAAGTAAACAAACACTATACATACAGTACACTGTAATCTTATAGATTACAGTACTGTATGTAAAAAAAATACACCCCCCCCATGTCCCTAGTGGTCTGCCCAGTACACTACATGTCCTTTTATATAATAAAAACTGTTCTTTCTCCCTGCAAACTGTAGATTGCCCATAGCAACCAAAAGTGTCCCTTTATGGCAAAAATTGTTTTAGAGCAGCTAAAAAACAGCGATAATATATCAGAATCAATTGCAGAATTTAGCGATAGCGATTTATGGGGAAATTCGTCATAAAAAAAAAAATAATGACAGCAAAAATTCTGCAACTGAGCAAATTTCAGTGATTTTGATTTGATTACATTATTGAATCATTTTTACTATAATTATATTATTATTTGTTATAATTTTTTATAATTATTTATTATATTATAATTTTTAATAATAATAAAAAAAAAAAAAAATCATACCCGGGATGCCTATTAGACTCTTGTTTGGATAGATTTCAGTGAGTTATTCCTAAGAATTACAAGCCTACAGTATAAAACGCCAAATTCCCTTGCAAATAATGGTACCGCTTTTAGCACCTAAAATCTGAAAGAATCATACCGCCAGGGAGGTTAAAGGCTCTTTGGCTGTAAAGAAGGAAGTTCGGGACTTTAAATCCTGTGGCAGAAGATTCCTGACTATCCATTCTGTGTTCTCAGATGGTCTGTGGCAGAGACTGTTCCTATACTGTCCGTGCATCACTCCGGCTGCTAGGCCATGTGAGAGGGGTCTATCTGGGTGAGCAATACCCACTCAGGAGTGAGTGGCGAATACTGGAACTTTGAATACTATTGTGCATTCTGTACCACGTACCTGAACCTTCCCCTTCTCTCTATACTCTATACTTCCTTCACAAGTTTTATGCAACAAAAATAAAGTCTACAGTTGAAGGTTTTACATCTTGTGTGGACGTTGCAATTTCTACAAACTTCCTCCCCTGGACAACAAACTTAGAGGAAACGCGCAAAACCCAAAATCTAAACCAGCGGCTCTTACGGGGGTAGTGATATATATTCCCTGGGAGGGAAGAGGCAGGGAATACCATTTTAACCACTTAAGGACCCCCGCACGCACATATACGGCCACAGAATGGCTCGTACAGGCACAGTTAACCCTTTCACTCCCTATTGCCAGCGTCACTAAGCGATTATTTTTCTGATCGCTGTATTATCGCTGTATTAGTGTCGCTGTTCCCGCTAGGTAGCTATTTTTTTTTATCGCAATTTTTTTTTTTTACTAAAGACATGTGGCTAAATAAATGTTGGCCTAAATGTTTGACTAAAATTTAGTTTATTTGATTTTTTTTTAACAAAAATTAAAAAATAGTGTTTTTTTTTCAAAAATGTCGCTCTATTTTTGTATATAGCGCAAAAAATAAAAATCGCAGAGGTAATCAAATACCACCAAAAGAAAGCTCTATTTGTGGGAAGAAAAGGACGCAAATTTTGTTTGGGAGCCACGTCGCACGACCGCGCAATTGTCTGTTAAAGCGACGCAGTGCCGAATCGCAAAAACACCTTGGGTCATTTACCAGCGTATTGGTCCGGGTCTTAAGTGGTTAATGAAGGTGTACTCGGTCAGCAACAATGTTTAGGTAGGTGGTATATGTAAAGTAACATTCACGTGGATGGCAGGACACAAGATTTTCTAGCAGAACATACAAAGTATCACATTGCTTCTGCCACTTGCCTTAACCAGTTTGTGGTCATAACAATGTTTGTCTGATTGGTCTATGTTGGTTCTAAACTGTAATTAACAGGCTGATCAACTCAATAGCTGACATAGCTGATAGTTGATATCGCATCTAACATCCAAAATGGCAAGCTAGTCAGCGTAAATATTGTCACTAGAAAATAAGCAGTAAGTACAGCTCTGATAAAGAAGGTATGTATGCCATTGAATTGTGTAAGTCATTTTGCAACATTGAGACAGAACCTATATTGACTGTGATGGTTCTGAAGTCAGAGATTTTATTGAGGGCCTTACACTATGCCTGTGTGTTTGTTGTTAACTTTCTAGTGTTTCTGGAGAAATCTGCAAGGTTGTAGATCCAATTTCTCATTCAGCCTATATACTGTGGCCCGGATTCACAAAGCACTTACACCGACGTAAATCACTTTACGCTGATGTAGTGCAAATGTGCGCTCGGCGTATGTGTGCGCCAATGTCACAAACCAACATACGTCCAAAAACAGGCCATTCTACCCCAAGGTATCTTACTTACGCCGGTGTAGCGTGGGTGCAAATATGGTTCTCCCATTGATTAGGCATTCAAATATGCAAATGAGGGAAGTGCGGCGATTCACGAACATACGTTCACCCAACGTATCTATGAAATGTTTGCGTAAGTTGTACGTCTGGCGTAAAGTTATTCCCCATAGATGAGGCGCAACCCAGCAATAGACATGCAAAGGTCTGCCCCAGAGAACACAGGCCGGCGTATTAGGCGTACGTTACGTTCACGGCGTACGTAGTGATCCAGCGTAGCTTAGGCAGTTGTGCCGGCGTAGTTGTGAGCAAGCGCATAACGGTGCAGTTTCATGTGTCCACGTCACGAATAAATCACGGCGCATGCGCGTTCGTGATACGCCGGGCGTAAAACACTGCACCATGCTCAGACCATCATTTGCATGGGGTCACTCCCACTTCCACTTACGCTGGCCTGCGCCTTCGAAAATACGCTATGCTGGCGTATCTTGGTGAGCAATAGCTTGCTGAATACAGTGCATGCCTCTCCGCGCTGCCGGCGTAGCGTACTGTATGTGTGTGTGCTACGCCGCCGTAAATGTACCCACTCTCTGTGAATCCGGGCCTGTGTTTTTATGTGTGTGTATATATATATATATATATATATTCATTTTGAAAAGATATTTAGAGCAATGTTGGACTCTAATAACTTTATTACTTTGTATCTTTTTCATATTTGAGCACTGCCATTTTTTTTAGCATAATTACTGTAATCCAAAGCTAATAGTCTTAACATGCACATATGTTTTAAGGAAAAACCATACACCAGGTGTCCTCCCTTTTCCCAGAAAGATCTGCCCTATGTATATTATGTATTGGTCACAAGAACAGGTTCAAAAATCAAGACCAATATTCTTGCTCCACTATACAATTTCAAGTCTACATCAGGTATAATTCACATCTGGGGCTGATTTTATTTTATTTATCTGAAGCAAACATATGTCCATCATAGATAATGTGAATCAATTGTGATGTTCGGTGAGATGGCATCCATGTGTGTTTTTTTTGTCAAGCAATACATTGAATCAGTGCTTGTATATTTTATCTTGCAATCCATTGACTTATATATTAGTGTTGAGCGGAATATGCCACATTCGATTTCGCGATATTGCGCGAAAATATAGAAGAATATTCGCGAATATTCGCTAATATCGAATATTCGTGATATTTTATCCCCAAAATTCTCATAAACAGAGATCATTTCCTGTATTACTAAACTAATATGCACTAAACACTAACTCTACACTAACTCTACTTAAAAGAAAGGAGAATAAGGGGGCAAAAGAAGGGCGCATCAGAGCCAATCAGAATAACTCGAATATTCGGCAAAAGGAATATTGCGCGTTTATCTTCTCCGCCCTTCTTTTGCATCAGAGCCAATCAGAATAACTCGAATATTCGGCAAAAGGAATATCGCGCAATATTCCTTTTGCCGAATATTCAAGTTATTCTGATTGGGTCTGATGCAAAAGAAGGGCGGAGAAGATAATCGCGCAATATATATTACGTTTGTCGAATATTCGAGTTATTCTGATTGGCTCTGATGCAAAAGAAGGGCCGAGTAGCTGATGCGAATTTTCGGCAACATAAAAGGATCGCCTCTGCTACTCGGCCCAGGGTCTCTAATCATACCAGCAATGCTTTTAGACGTCGATGGAGATCACTAGGATGTGATCTGTTTTAAAAATAAATTTGAAAAAATATGAATATTCTATCTATGTATATATGTATCTATCTATCTATCTATGTATCTATCTCTGTATCTATCTATGTATCTATCTACGTATCTATGAATCTGTGTGTCTATCTATGTATCTATCTATCTCTGTATCTATTTATCTATCTCTGTATCTATCTATCTATCTATCTATCTATCTATCTATCTATCTATCTATCTATCTATCTATCTATCTATCTATCTATCTATCTATCCAGGGGAGGACTGGCAGCCTTAGGCCTGGGGGGCAAGTCCAGTCAGGTGGCCCATTGTTGGCCAAGTCTGCTGGCGGTAGGGTTTCCACCTTTTTTTCAAGCCAAACCCGAACACTTTCGTCGCGCACAGCAATTTTTTTAAGCCTACCCTAAAGGTGGACACTGTCAGCCAGTAGGGCAGAGGAAAGTGTCAGTGGGGCAGTGGACGTTGTCAGTGGGGCAGTGGATGGTGTCAGTGGGGCAGTGGACGGTGTCAGTAGAGCAGTGGACGGTGTCAGTAGAGCAGTGGACGGTGTCAGTAGAGCAGTGGGCGGTGTCAGTAGAGCAGTGGACGGTGTCAGTAGAGCAGTGGACGGTGTCAGTAGAGCAGTGGACGGTGTCAGTAGGGCAGTGGATGGTGTCAGTAGGGCAGAGGACGGTGTCAGTAGGGCAGTGGACAGTGTCAGTAGAGCAGTGGACGGTGTCAGCAGCATTTTAATTACAAAAAAAATTCAAAAGCAATCCACAGGCATCCCACAACAGATTAATATCAGTGCCTGTGCCCCCCCCCCCAATAGAGACCTCCTTTACAGCGAGACAAAAAAAAACGTACCTTCCAGGAGCCGCTGCAAAGATGTGTGTGTGAACCTGTAAGTAGGCGGGGTCTGTAATACCACGCTTTCTCCTGCAAAAGCATCGCTGGTTGCTAGGACATGGTTCAGTGGCCCTCCATTTACTGTCTCGGGTGGCATCGGTTCCGGCAGCTGGGTGGGAGAGAGAGTGCACAGACAGACAGTGCAGTGTGACCCGGCTGCAGGACATTAGCCCTGCTGGAGCGGAGGAGGGGTTTGCATGCCATTTGGGGGTAGCTGATAGAGGAGGGGGGTAGGCGACAGAGGGGAGGGGGTGGCTTACAGAGAGGGGCGGGTTGACAGAGAAAGGGGGGTTGCTGACAGAGAGGGGGCTGCTGATAGAGAGGGGGGTTGACATAGGCAGAAAGGGAGGTGGACAGGGGGGGTTGCTGACAGAGGGGGGTGGCTTACAGAGAAGGGTGGGCTGACAGGGGTGGGTTGCTGACAGAGGGGGTGTCTTACAGAGAAGGGTGGGCTGACAGTGGGGGGTGGCTTACAGAGAGGGGCAGGCTGAGAGAAGGGGGGGCTGCTGACAGAAGGGGGCTTACAGGCGGGGTTGTTGACAGAGGGGGGCTGCTGACAGGGGGGTGCTGACAGAGAGGGGGGCTGACAGGGGGGTTGCAGACACAGAAGGGGGCTTGCTGACAGAAAGGGGGCTGACACGGTGTTGTTGCTTTCAGGGGGGTTTCTCATAGAGAGGGGGCTGACGGGGGGGTGGCTTACAGAGAAGGGCAGGCTTACAGAGGGGGGTCACTTAAAGAGAAGGGTGGCTTACAGAGAGGAGCGGGCTGCTGACAGGGAAGGGGGCTTGCCGACACAGGGAGGGGGGCTTGCCGACACAGGGAGGGGGGCTTGCCGACACAGGGAGGGGGGCTTGCCGACAGGGGGCTTGCCGACAGGGGGCTTGCTGACATGGAAGGGTGCTGACAGAGGGGGGGCTTGCCGACAGGGAGGGGGGCTTGTCGACAGGGGCGGGGCTTGCCGACAGGGGGCGGGGCTTGCCGACATGGAAGGGTGCTGACAGAGGGAGGTTGTTGCCGACAGGGAGGTTGCTCAGAGAGAGGGGGGCTGACAGAGGGGAGGGGGGGGGGGGCTGACAAACGGCCGGGTGGAAGAGCAGATGAAACAGAGACCTCATCTCAGTCAGGACTCAGGAGAAACACAGCGCGCCATACAGGGGGGTGGGACTCATGGCTGAGTCTCATGGCGGGGGGAGTGGCTGGCTGAGTCTGCTGGTGCCCATACAGTACAGTGATAAAGTTTTGAAAGGCAGGTCATCTTACTTTTGCAGCCTTTCAGTCAGTCTGTGTCACTCTCTCTGTCAAGTCTCTGCAGCCAGCCCGCTCGTACCGTGTCCCTCCCCTGACGTGTCACATGACCTGCCTGGCCCTAAGGCTCCTGGGAGGTGGGAGCTGTAGTTTGCTGCGCTGATAAGTTCCTTAACTTTAGCAGGGCCAAACTACAACTCCCACAATGCAGTGCAGCCTGTGCAGCAGCCAGCCAATCAGCGGACGCGGCGGCCAAAATACAACTCCCACAATGCAGTGCAGCCTGCCAGCAGCAGCCAGCCAATCGGCAGCCTCCACGGCCGAGTTCTACAAAAAAAAATTAAAAATTACAGACAGCCTGTACCGCGGCCCTTTTAAAGATAATCTAAGAGGCCTGGGGGGAAATATCCTGCTTTCCACCTGGCCCAGTCCGCCCCTGTATCTATCTATCTATCTCTGTATCTATCTATCTCTGTATCTATCTATCTATCTCTGTATCTCTGTATCTATCTATCTCTGTATCTATCTATCTATCTATCTATCTATCTATCTATCTATCTATCTATCTATCTATCTATCTATCTATCTATCTATCTCTATCTATCTATCTCTGTATCTATCTATCTATCTATCTCTCTATGTATCTATGTATCTATCTCTCTATCTATCTATCTCTGTATCTATCTATCTCTGTATCTATCTATCTATCTATCTATCTATCTATCTATCTATCTATCTATCTATCTATCTATCTATCTATCTATCTATCTATCTATCTATCTTTCTCTGTATCTATCTATCTATCTATCTATCTATCTATCTATCTATCTATCTATCTATCTATCTATCTATCTATCTATCTATCTATCTATCTCTGTATCTATCTATCTATCTATCTATCTCTGTATCTATCTATCTCTGTATCTCTGTATCTATCTATCTCTGTATCTATCTATCTCTGTATCTATCTATCTCTGTATCTATCTATCTATCTATCTCTGTATCTATCTATCTCTGTATCTATCTATCTATCTATCTATCTATCTATCTATCTATCTATCTCTGTATCTATCTATCTCTCTCTGTATCTATCTATCTATCTATCTATCTATCTATCTATCTATCTATCTATCTATCTCTGTATCTATCTATCTCTGTATCTATCTGTCTATCTGCCTGTCTGTCTGTCTGTCTATCTGTCTGTCTGTCTGTCTATCTATCCATCTATCCATCTATCTGTCTATCCAATTATCTATCTATCTGTCTGTCTGCAGGTCCCATTGTCTGCGAGTGACGTTGCCGGAGGGGGGGGGGGGGGTGTTGGCTAGGGTTTGGTTTGCGCCCCCCCAAAAAAATGGAGCACCAGCCGCCACTGGATTGCGCTATGCATAGTCCAATATTGAGTACAACTAAAATCCTTCTACAAAAACTCCAGCATCCCCTGGTTTCCTCCTATCCTTCCAGACCTCCTCACAGTGGTGCCAGAATTTTCTTTGAACATTGCTGACTAATAGGGATGGTCCAAACATTTGAATCAAATGCAAATTCGACTTGAACATCGGGTGTTCGTTTGTCCATAAACTGACTGAATATGTGTGGCGTTCGCGGAAAATTTGAGCGCCGTGAGATCGCAATGCATTGACAGCTGCTGATTGGCCAAAGCATGCATCGGACCTGCATGCTTTGGCCAATCACAGCACGATCTGCTGGGGAGCCATGATTGGTCAAAGGCCTTTGGACAATCATGGCTCAGGGGGCTAAGTCCATGCCCCACACTATATAAGGCTGCTTACATGGCAGCCATATGTAGTGTGATACGTGGAGTAGTTTGAGAGAACTCGAGCTAGATTAGGCAGGTTAGTTAGTGGCATATATATATACATAAATATACAGTGCAGGCAATGTATTAATATGTATATATACAGTGGTGCTCAAAAGTTTGCATACCCTTGCAGAAATTGTGAAATCTTGGCATTAATATTGAAAATATGATGTATCATGCCAAACAACTGTCTTTTATTTAAGGATAGCAATCACATGAAGCCATTTATTGTCGTATCATTTTTTGGATCCTTTTTAAATCCTAATGATAACAGAAATCCTCCAAATGGCCCCGCTAAAAAGTTTACGTACCCCGGAATGTTTGGCATTAGTATTGACACAGAAGGTGGCACACACAGGTTAACATTGCAATTGAGGGTTAATTTTCCACAGTTGTGGCTTTTTAAATCACAATTAGTATCTATGTATAAATAGTCAATGAGTTTGTTAGCTCTCATATGGATGCACTAAGCAGGCTAGACACTGAGTCATGACATGGTAGAAAAGAACAGTCAAAAGACCTGCGTAACAAGGTAATGAATCTTTACAAAGATGGAAAAGAATATAAAAAGATATCCAAAGTCTTGAATATGCCAGACAGTACTGTTTAATCACTTATTAAGAAGTGGAAAGTTTGGGGAACCCTTGATACCAAGCCATGGTCAGGTAGATCAAGAAAGATTTCAGCCACAACTGCCACAGGAACTGTTTGGGATACAAAAAAACCCACAGGTAACCTCAGGCTACTCTGGAAAAAGATGATGTGGTTGTTTTTAAGTAGCACCATACGATGATACTAGAACAAAAAAGAGCTGCATGGTCAAATTGACAGAAAAAAGCCTGTACTGTTACAGTTCCACAAAAAAACACGTTTCAATATGCCCAACAATACCTTGACATGCCTCATTGTTTTTTTTTGTTGTTTTTTTTGTGGCATAGGTGCAGTAAAGGCTTCCTTCTGGCAGCTGAACCATGGAGCTCTTTTTTTGTTCTAGTTTCATCGTATTGTGCTCCTTAAAAACAACCACACCGTCTTTTGGAGACCTGTTACCTGCGGTTACCTGTGGCTCTAATCTTTCCTGGTCTACCTGAGCTTGGCTTGGTATCAAAAGAACCCCTAATTTTCCACTTCCTAATAAGTGAGTAAACAGTACTGATGCCATTCGGTATTCAAGGCTTTGGATATCTTTTTACATCCCTTTCCTTCTTTGTAAAGTTTAATTACCTTGTTACGCAGATCTTTTGACTGTTTCTACCTCCTCATGGCTCA
This sequence comes from Rana kukunoris, assembly GCA_029574335.1. Taxonomy (NCBI): domain Eukaryota; kingdom Metazoa; phylum Chordata; class Amphibia; order Anura; family Ranidae; genus Rana; species Rana kukunoris. The sequence goes on from JAJQKJ010002754.1 coordinate 80,231, forward strand.
GTGTCTAGCCTGCTTAGTGCATTCATGTGAGAGCTAACAAGCTCATTAACTATTTATACACAGACACTAATTGCGATTTAAAAAGCTACAAATGTGGGAAATTAACCTTTAATTGTCATTTTAACCTCTGTGTTTCCCTGAGGAAGTCACGTGACCAGTCACGCAATGCGTCAGGTTGAGCCTTGTGATGTCAGTTCCGGTGGTGTTTAATGGAAGTATGGTAAGGAGGCCTGTGTGTCACTACTCCCATTGCTTTTTACTGTGGGTTTTACCCTTCCTTGATGTAAGCAGTTTCTTTTACTAAATACATTTACTTAATTTGGCAATATTGCACTATGACTGTTCTTTGTTTCCTTTGAGCACCATTAATACAAGAAGTGTCATTACTTGGAGCGAGCTGTTTCCTCCATATATAGAATTACCCAAGATGTTTTGACGCCAAGTTTTGGACGTAGTTCTTTGTCTTTGCCTGAGACCTGGATGTGATGAGCCTTGTTTGACCCTTGGGTCATTGTTGGAGGTGAGCGGCCAATTCATAAATTTAACAGTTGATGTTTGGATTGATGTTTTATCAGTTTTTTTTTTCTTCTATCAAGTTATCCCTATGACATTTTTACCTTTATATGGACTGACTCCTACCATTGTGCTTTAGTTGGACTTGTATTCACATTTATTTATTTGTATATTTGGATACTCATCATATTCATTCTTTGAGTATATTACTTTATGGCACATTATTGAATTAAGCGCACTATTCCCATCTTTTTCTTTAAGCTGTGTGAGCCACCTTCTGTGTCTGTACCAAGACCAAACATTCCAGGGTATGTAAACTTTTATCAGGGCCATTTGGGTGATTTCTGTTATCCTTAAATAAAAGACAGTCATATGAGTACACCCCTCATATTTTTGTTAATATTTTATTCTAACTTTCATATGACAACACTGAAGAAATTACATTTTGCTACAATGTAAAGTAGTGAGTGTACAGCTTGTATAACAGTGTAAATTTGCTGTCCCCTCAAAATAACTCAACACACAGCCATTGGTGTCTAAACTGCTTACAACAAAAGTGAGTACATCCCTAAGTGAAAATGTGTAAATTGGGCCAAATTAGCCATTTTCCCTTCCCGATGTCATGATTCGTTAGTGTTACAAGATCTCAGGTGTGAATGGGAAGCAGGTGACACCGGGGAGGGAAAATGGCTAATTGGGTCCAATTTGGGTGTACTTTTTTACCAGCGGTTTAGACATTAGTGTGTTGAGTTGTTTTGAAGTGACAGTAAATGTACACTGTTATACAAGCTGCACACTCACATTAAAATATATAATAACATTTTTACAAAAACGTGAGGGGTGTACTCAGTTTGTGAAATACTGTGGGCCAGATTCACAGAGCGATTACGCCGGCGTAAAAGGAGATGTGCGGCATAAGTCTAAATTTGCGCATGCGTTTCGATACTCCGCATCCCCAAAACGAGATACGCAAGAAATCTACTTTTTTTTGTCTATCGTAATTTCGTTAGGCAGGCGCATCCGTCTGCGCAGAACTGCGCTAGACACACCATTGATTTGCTATTCAAATATGCTAATGAGGGAGTTACGGGGATCCACAAAAGTACGTTGGTGCAGCGCACGCTACGCGCTGTGCGCAACAGCTGCACGGCCTGTCTAAAATTAGACCATATAAAAGGTGGTCTAAAATTAGACAATTCGTCTACATGTCAGAGAAAGCAACACCGTTAGTGAGGAGCAGAGCAGTCACACGTGTTGCCCAACAATCTGTATGCCAACATGCCAGGGACATCCTCGCTCATAGCTATACTACTGACTTTAGACAAGCAAAGAAGGAGGAGGGCACAGAGGAGGGCACGGGAGAGGATATACCACACCCGCATAGACCTCTTTGGCATGAGTGATTCTGAGGTGTATCGCATCTTCAGATTCACCCCTCATGCCATCATGGAATTAACCATAACCCGGCAGGATGACATCACCAGCCCAACACACCGCTCAAATGCAGTGCAGCCACTGGTCAAGGTCATGGCAACACTCCATTTCCTTGTCAGTGGCTCTTTTCAAAGAACAAGTGGAGTGGTGGCTGGGATGTCACAATCCTCCGTGAGCAGATGTGTGCACCAGGTTGTCCCTGCAATCCTCAGACGCATGGCCAACCAAATCATCAAACCCACCACTGAGGAGCTGCGGCTGAAGGCAATGACAGATTTCTACAGAATTGCCAGATTCCCACGCACCGTGGGGGCCATTGATTGCACACATGTGGCCCTCCAGCCCCCCCATGAAACAGAGCACATATACCGCAATCGGAAGCATTGGCATTTCATCAACGTACAGGTGATAGTCGATGCCCAAGGCCTCATATGGCACGTCCGTGCCAAACACCCCAGATCCAGCCATGACAGCTACATCTACAATCAGAGCCCCATCCGAATGGAATTCGAACAGAACGTGTATGGGGACAGCTGGCTGGTTGGTGAGTGACATGGGTGGCAGGCATGACTGTCCCTCCCCATGATGCACACATCACAAGGGGCACATGCATGACTAACATCCTCCTGTGTTTTTCCTTACAGGTGACTCTGCATATGCACTGGGACCCCATCTCATGACTCCTATCGGGAACCCCCAAACCCCAGGAGAGGAAAGATACAATGAAGCCCACGCCCAAACACGTGCAGTGGTGGAGCGCACCTTTGGCCTCCTGAAGTCACGTTTCCGATGCCTGGATAAGTCTGGGGGGACCCTGTTGTATTCCCCCAACTTTGTGTGCCAGATCATTGGTGCATGTTGCATTCTGCACAACTTTGCAGTGAGAAAGGGCCTGCAGATTGACCTACGTGATGACCTGACCCCTGAACCAGACAATCCCCCCCTAACCGAGGTTACCCCGTCTTCTGAGGGAAGAGCAGCCAGGAGACAGCTCACATTAGGCATCTTTGCACGTTAAACACACACATTAATCATGGCACAATGAGAATGCATGCATGCACACCACTGTGGTCCCTAGCACAGACACATCACATCCTCACCTAATTGGATTAGCACAAGCCCACCATGCTGGGCTTGTGAGCAGCAACGCCACGCCACGGCTCCAATTATGTCACTGTACATTCATACATCATTCACACGGACCTGGGAATCACTTCTCCCTGGTCCTGGGGAACCCTTCTCCACCAAAACTGAGGGTGACACCCCTTTGCCGGCAGGAATATCACCCCTACATTCCAAAAACATTCACAAAAAAAAGGGGAAAAACAAATTAATGCCGTTGGCGTGAGCCACGGCTGGGGCACCCACGGCCACAGCGCCGGCTCCTCAGGGGAGACTCATGGGGAGGGGGGGTAATCTGGGGAAGGAGGAGCAGCCCCTGGTCTCTGCCCACCTGGCGGCCTGCCCTCCAAGGCCACGGCAATTCTGGTCAGGCCAGCACCTAGTGTTGCCGTGGTGTCCTGGATAGCCTGGGTGAGGGCCCTTACATCCTGCCCAACGTCTGCTGTTGTAGTCTGCAGTGCGTTTAGGCAGTTTGTAAGAGCCCCGGGAGTGGCAGTCCAGGTCCCCAAGCGTATCCTTTATGGAGGACAGGCTCTCCTCCATCCGCCCCAAGGTCTGGCTGACCTGTCCCAGATGGCGGGTCTGAAGGGCCTGGTCCCTTCTCAGATTGGCGGGCAGAAGCTCGGCCACCCCCCTGGTCTTCTGGGACGACTTCCTGCCTCCAGCTGAGGCTTGTGGCCGGGGAGAAGGGGAGGCCCTTGGGAGAGGAGCCCTGTTGGGGGAGGAGTGGGAGGGGCTAGCCCTTATGGAGGGTTGGCTGCTGCCAGCCAGAGAGGAAGACTCCTCCAAAAATAACAATCCACTGGCTGACATGACATCCTCCTCCTCAAACTCCTCCTCCTCAACCTCCTCCTCTTCAACCTCCTCCGAGGACTCCGGCCTTGTCGGGGGGTCCTCATCAGGCTGGGATGGTGCGGTCAGCCCAGATGGCCCAGCACCCTCCTGCTCATCTGTGGATGACACAAAACATTCACAGGTTGGAGGATCCACACACTTGCCACATATTCCCTTCACCCCCCCCCCCCCAACCATGCTACACACCTGATAGGGAAAAAAAACCTTACCTGGCATCACGCCTTCATGACTTGAGTCAGAGCCGGGCAGGCCCTCCACCTGTTGTCTATGAAAGGTATGGGCCACTGCATGCTCCTCCGCTGTCAGCCTAACAGGGCATGGTGGGCCCCCTCCTGTGCCCCTGGCATGGGCTAACATTTTGGCCAGCTTCTTTCTGACTAGACGCCGGAGGTCATTGATCTTCTTTTCAATCCCCGACCGTGTCCGGGTCTCCCCCCCCCCCCCTGATGCATTCACCTCGTCAGTAATGTTCTGCAAGATATCACGCCTCCTGGCCGGGGTGGTGTTGGCACGCCCATATTGGGAAATGGCCCGGGCAAGAATTTGTTTCTCCCCCAAAGTAAAATTTAACTTCCTCTTTATCTCCGTCATACTCATACAAAAACTCTCTCCCAAACAATCAGCAAAAATCACTCACAAAAACAAGCAGGAAAAATCACTCACAAAAACAAGCAGGAAAAATCAAGCAAGAAAACAAACGAACAAAAAACTATCAACCAAAAACTCTCACAAAAATCACTTACAAATATCTTCTAACAAACACTAGATCACACAGTCCACAAATATCACAAAGACAAACCACAACACAACTAACAACAGAACAAAAGCACCTTGCTGTATAGGGAGGGATACAAAGGGATGTACTTTTGCAGAGGAAGTGCGTTTGTGTCTGTCTATTTATGCTGTCTGCCTAGTTCACGATTTTGCCCTAGTCCACTTTCAATTTCACTGATTGCGCCGTTCCCGAGTTGTGAGCATGCGCACAGAAGTGCTGACCATGGTCTGCTTCAAGCGCGCATGCACGAGCCGGCCGGCCCTTCATTTACATAGGGTCACGGCTCATTTCAATGTAACACGCCCACATCCTTCCCAATTTGTATTACTCCGCCTTGCGCCTCAGAAATAACGTTGCGCAGGCGCAAATTTCTGCGTAAAACCAACGAGAATAGGGTGATTGCGCCGCTACATTGCGCCGGTCTAACGTAAAGGTCGTGCGCTACGCCGGTCCAATAATGCGCAGATGTACCTGAATCTGGCCCTGTGTGTGTATGTATATATATATATATATATATATATATATATATACACACATACAGTGCAGTCAGTGCAGAGTATATAATACAGTGCATTGAAGTAGTAAAGGGGAACTCTATGACAGAATAAAAAAAAAAACTGGCATGGCCCCCCCCCAAAATCCATACAAGGCCTTTTCCGACCCACAGATCTCGCATGCAGAAGCAAAAGCATATGTAGGTCATGCCTGCATATGAAAACAATGTTCAAACCACACATGTGAAGTATCACTGTGATCTTTACACCTCTGTAACTCAAAACTGGTAACCTGTAGACATTTTTAATGTCGCCTACAACACTGTAGCCAACTGAGTTTTTTTACCACAAATAGAGCTTTCTTTTGGTGGTATTTGATCACCTCTGAGTTTGTTATAACATTTTGCAAATAGGTAATTTTTCTCCTTCATTGATGTACGCTGATCAGGCTGTACTGATGGGCACTGATGGGCTGCACTGATGGGCACCAATGGGCTGAATTGATGGGCACCGATAATGCAGACGTGGTGGGCACTGATAGGCAGCACTAGTGGGCACTGAGAGGTGGCACTGAAGGGCATTAAAATGTGGCACTGGTGGGCACTGGGAAGTGGCACTAATAGGTGGCATGGATAGGTGGCACTGATAGCTGGCAGTGATGGGCGCTGATAGGTGGCAAGGATGAGCTCTGATGGGTGGCAGTGATGGGCACTGATTGGTGGCAATAATGGGCACACTGATAGGCACTGGTAAGGTGGCACTGATGAGGCACTGATTTGCACCACTGGTGGGCATTGATAGGTGGCACTGTGGGCACTGGCAGGTGGCACTGGCAGGTGGTACTATTAGCACAGATGAGGAAGAATTGCCTCTTCCTCTTTGGAACCGATGTCCCTTACACAAAAGCTTGGCTTTTTTTTTCTCCTCATGTTGTCAGCGTGAGGAGAAAAAAAATCATTACCGAGCTCTTGTTTACATCAAGTGATCAGCTGTCATTGGCTGACAGCTGATCACGTGGTAAGGGGTCGGGATCGGCCCCTTACTCGGATCTGTGATCACCTGAGTCTCAGTGATAATATAGTTACATTTACAAAAGGTACAACATTTAGCAACTCACGTGGTTAAAAGAGGCACATCTAAGAATGCAGGCATCTAGGGTAAAGCTGTCCACATAGACCGTCCTCCGCACTGCCGGCTCTCACCACTGTCAGTCTGCAATCGTGACCAGGAAGACTACCCTGCAGTAGAGCGATCTGAAAGCGAGGCTTGAACTGCTCATGAAAGGGATGACATCAATGGTGGTGAGGAGGACAGATTTACTATGTCTATGTGGACAGAGTGTAATGTTACTCTGATCTTAATTTTGATTATGTTAGTGCTCTCTGTTTCAGCTTGGCTGTGCTGTGGGCTCATTCTGCTGTGCTTGGGGTGTTGTTCCACCCCAGGACGGCAGGTGGCAGCAGTGGAAGCTGAGATTCGGGTGCTCTTTTCTAGCAGCCAATCAGGAGGCCTGGGCCTCGCTGGGCATGCTGGAAGAGGGTACTTATGAGGCAGACGCCATTTTGTGAGTTCGTCTTTTCCTGGTCGGAGTGTGGCACCCACCTTCGGGGTGACCACATCGCCGCACCCCGAGCGTTATGGTCTACCTGGCCGGGCGTAGGTGCTACGCAGAGTTCCTGCATGGTTCTGGAGCCAAGCTGGTCCGGAACACTTTGAGCACAACGGGGACCCAGTGACTGACTGGGTTCCCACCATCGGAGGTCCCAGGCGAGTTTAGCCGTTCGGTGGGGAGTCCCTAGACACTTCACCAGAGCCATGAGGTAACATGCCATCCCTATTCTAACCAGCGGCTCCTGCGGGGATGAGCTACACAAGTTTTTACTGTAATTGTATACCTGTAAGGGGCCCGGATGGCAACCCCCCCTTTTATATCATTTTTTTTTTTTTAATTAAAGTGCCCAGAGGTCCACAGGGGCCAGGAACCCCCCCCTTATATATATATATATATATATATATATATATATATATAAATCTTTCTTTTCTTTTTATTAAAGGGCCCCGAGGTCCCCAAGGGGCCTGGAACCCCCCCCCCCTTTTTTTTATATATTTTTTTCTTGTAAGGGACCCAGAGGTCCCCAGGGCAACCCCCCCAATTCGTGGCAATCCCCCCTTCCCCATTCACACTCCCCCCTTTTTGTTTTTTTTGTTTTTATATATATATTGTGACAGGAAGGTAAATCTGTGTGTGTTGTCACAGACGGGAGATACATTTCTGCCTTGTTTAGACAATTCACCAATTACTATTAGGCGTCGGCTGCAGAAATAGCCAGAAAGGTTTAGGGCATTGGAAAACTTCAGCTGTTCAGAATGAGGTAATTAAGGCCTCTATAAATCATTCAAAAGGATGACTACTGATTGCTGCATCCTGAGGCTTTTTGAGTGAAGGAGAGCAGTGACTTCTGAAGAGGTGAGGTGCTTGTTGATATTTCTGTGTGATAAATATCAAAGAGGCTTTTTGTTTTCTGCTGTATGACCAGTAGTGTCTGCCCAGCAGTAAGGTAGGTTCCTGTGTTGTGAAGGTAGATGCCCCAAGTGGCCAGGGTTTATTTTATGTTTTGTTTTGACTATGCTGTTTTGATGCTTGCACGTGTATCCAGCAATATGGAAAAATAAACCATATCCTTTATTTTCAACCATCCTCAACTGCTTTTCTGTACAGTTCAGCGTGTAGTGAACCCATCCAGGGGGTCACACACACCCGCTACCTAGCTAATTCCTCACTATATATATATATATATATATATATATATATATATATATAGTTTTTTTTCATTTTTTTTTTTTATTATGGCCCAGAGGTCCACAGGGCCCCCCTTTTTTATATATTTTTTTAAGGGGCCCAGAGCTCCCCAGGGCAACCCCCCCAATTCGTGGCACCCACCCTTCCCCATTCACACGCCCCCACACTTCTTAATTTTCTCAATTAGCTGTGGCTCCTCCCCTCTTCTCTGCTCCAGGGGTGAAGCTGTGTAAGGGGCCCCATAATTCCTGATGGCGGCCCTGAATGTATCTGAATAGTGAATCAAAATAAATGCAACATTTATATAAATAGATTTTAGCACTGCACTTATTTTGAGTCACTGTTCCTGTTTGTAGATGTTATTGAGTTGTGTATACGGTAGAAATGTCAGCATATTGACTGTACTACTAAAGTTGAAGTTTTCTTCCCAAACAATAAGCAAATCAAAATTTGTACGCAGATATTAAGATGTTATCAATATTTTATTAACAATTGGTTAAGACATCTGCAAGTACAATTAGAATACATTTTAAGGAAATTATACATTTTGCCCTTTTCAGCAACACACGTGGACTTAAATAAATAACAGAAAAATAAATAGATAATCTCTCAAATCTGCATTGGGCCTGACACATTGTACAGTGATGGGCTGTATAATAATATTTATTAATTCATTACATAATAAACCTTAAACATATCTCTATATCTAAACTCATATTTTAAGCATAGTAAAACTGACCACATTTTTTTTTTACTATATTTATAACATGGCCTTTTCCTTTTAGAATATAAAAAGGTAACAGTAGATCATTTTGGCTTATTAAAAAAATAAAGAAATAGTGCATTGAATAAGGATAATGCAGTGACTACAGAAACCAATTGCAACCAAATTCTGCCTTCCCAATTTTAATAATTCTACATAAACATATAGGGCCAGATTCAGGTAGATCAGAGCATCTTTGCTCCAGAGTAACGCTTCTCATTTACGTTACTCTGGCGAAATTTTAGGAGCAAGTGCTGTCATTCACGAAGCACTTGCTCCTAAAGTTGCGGCAGCGCATCGCAAATGAGCCGGCGGAATTCAAATTGGGCGGGTACGGGGCGTGTATTATTTAAACGAAGCGCGCTCCCGCCGAACGTACTGCGCATGCGTCGAGTGTCAAAACATCCCCGTGCGCATGCTCCAAATTCTGTGAATGAACGTCAATGACGTCACATTCCCATTCATGAAGTTTTTACGCAAGCGACGTGGTTTTTTTTTTTCCCGACGTGATGACGACGCCTATACCTAACATAGGATACTCCAACCCCATGTAGGTATATCTTCGCGCCGCGTATCCCTTCCGGAAACGTCGTACCGTCATTGCGTCGCGCCGGAATTCGATCGTGAATTGCCGATTTCCGCTCATTAACATATTTTTTGAGCGTAAATCGGCACCATTTTTAAGTTGAAGTAACGATGCGATGGCGAAACTCAGTTACGCTGATCGCATCGGACCTTCAACCCGGCGTTTCTTGTTTTCTGGTTACAGAAAACAGAAACGCCGGCTCAAAGTGACAGTTAGGCTGGCGGATCACTGGATCCGCCAGCCTAACTGTTCCTGAATCTGGCCCATAGAATGCATTAAGATAAAAAACCTTCTGAGTTTACAATCACTTTAGGCTTTGACTAAAAAACTTGGAAGCTGATTGGTGTCTATGCAGAACTGCACCATATTTTGCACTCTCCAGTTTCATTAAATGAACCCCATAGTTCCTTCAATGTGGGTTTAATATTTCAAATATCTATAAACATAACATAGGAAAACATTTCAGGAAACAGTTTTATTAGTATTCTATTCCAATGCATTGTTTGTTCCAGTAAGACAATGATACATATACAGTTTTGTATGTGATAACATTATGTCACATAATAAATATCTGAGATAAAGTTATATGTACTGATTACATAGAAATCTATTTTATATTATAACAAGCTCATTCACACTACTGCATTGCTGTAATACATTGTTATAGTCGCTTGTACAATGCAGTGCCATTCATACTGAATTGCACCCTAGTGTACCTTGTTGATGGACGGGCATTGCAGCACAGCTCATTGCATGGAAACACACTGACGTGCATTGTGCTGTGCTGCCAGAAATGGTACATGCACCACTTTGGTGGATTTTGGTGCTTTAGGAAGCCTAAATCAAATGAATAGGCACCAAACACAATGCACAACGCACAATAGTAAACCTGAAGACACACTTTTCTGGTGCGTTGCATTGTTGTTTTTACGTGTGTTAACATGCATTGTTTTAATGTAGTCTATTGAAATGACTGTGCTGGCAGCACATCAACGTGTCCAAAAAAAGAAACCTGCACCACAACATGCCGCAACACGTGTTACCATGTGCTGCGGATACTGCAATGCACCACAGCGAAAGAAGTGTGAGCCCAGGATCAGGGGCCCTAAATCCTATGTACACTAAGGTTACAACTGTATTATATATACAATGCAGAAATCCAAAGCTATATATTTACATGACCTAGGTCAGTATTCTTTACTGGACATTTAAGCATTTTGCATGAGATGCTCTGTAATATATTGTTTTAGCTGTCTCATATTTTATAGCTCATGCTTATGATTAGTGCAAATAATTGAAAATATTTAGGCAAACCTATCAGATTGTATCACCTTGCATTATAGCCGGCCATAGACGGAGCAATTTTTTTTCCTCCAACAATAGGCTGCAATTCCCCCATCAATACAGACAATACTGACAGGGGAATCGTTCCCGCAGAACCATTGTCTTCTCCCGGCGGGGGCAAAGGAAAGCCTTTCCCGCCAGGAAAACACAGTGATTATTGCTAATCAACTTGGGTACAACTTGAGTAAAACCTGGGTACATTCAGCCTGCCTATACATGGTACAATAAGTATGCCTATACATAGTACATTAAGCCTGCCTATACATGGTACATCTAGCCTTCCCATACATGATACATTCAGCCTGCCCATACATGGTACATTCAGACTGCCCGTACATGGTACAATAAGCCTGCCCATACATGACACATTCAGACTGCCCATACATGGTACATTCAGACTGCCCATACATGATACATTCAGCCTGCCCATACATGGTACATTCAGACTGCCCGTACATGGTACATTCAGACTGCCGGTACATGGTACAATAAGCCTGCCCATACATGATACATTCAGCCTGCCCATACATGGTACATTCAGACTGCCCGTACATGGTACAATAAGCCTGCCCATACATGGTACATTCAGACTGCCCGTACATGGTACAATAAGCCTGCCCATACATGACACATTCAGACTGCCCATACATGGTACATTCAGACTGCCCATACATGATACATTCAGCCTGCCCATACATGGTACATTCAGACTGCCCGTACATGGTACATTCAGACTGCCGGTACATGGTACAATAAGCCTGCCCATACATGATACATTCAGCCTGCCCATACATGGTACATTCAGACTGCCCGTACATGGTACAATAAGCCTGCCCATACATGGTACATTCAGACTGCCCGTACATGGTACAATAAGCCTGCCCATACATGACACATTCAGACTGCCCATACATGGTACATTCAGACTGCCCATACACGATACAATTTAGCCTTGCCATACATGGTACATTTAGCCTGCCCATACATGATACGTTCAGCCTTCCCATACATGATACATTCAGCCTGCTCCTACATGGTACATTAAGCCTGCCCATACATGGTACATTCGGCCTACACATACATGGCACATTTAACTAAACTACATTTATTTAGTTACTCCCGAAAATCATTTTAATTTATTTCGTTTTTCCAATAATACTTGGTTTCTGTTGAATGGTCAAAGAATATTTGACGGAAAATCGAAACTTTACGCCGAATCCTACATTTCCGGTCAAATATTCCAACTACAAGAATTCTAATGTTGTATGACTAGTAATAATATTAATAAATAATTATATTATTATTACTAGTCATAGTCAACCAACATTAGAATGTTTCTATAGCCTATGGGCGGAGCATTAAAATAATTTTGAATCCATAATCGCTCTATAATGTGGATGTCAAATCTATTCTCTATAATGTTGAATCCTTTCCCTATAATGTCAAATCTTTTCTCTATAATGTCGACCGCAACAAAAATGAAAATAAAGCATTTTTTATGTTGGATCTTTCGGTTTTCGTTTCTTGCGCTTTCGTTATCGTTTGTTAAAACGATAACAACAAAAAAATGATTTTCGGACGAAAATGCATTCTAACGAAAACGAATGCACATGTCTACTTCACATACATGGCACATTCAGTCTGCCCATACATGGTACATTCAGTCTTCCCATACATGGTACATTCAGTCTTCCCATACATGGTACATTCAGTCTGCCCCTACATAGTACATTCAGCCTGCCCCTACATGGTACATTCAGCCTGCCCCTACATGGTCCATTCAGTCTGCCCATACATGGTACATTCAGTCTTCCCATACATGGTACATTCAGTCTGCCCCTACATGGTACATTCAGCCTGCCCTTACATGGTACATTCAGCCTGCCCCTACATGGTCCATTCAGTCTGCCCATACATGGTACATTCAGTCTTCCCATACATGGTACATTCAGTCTTCCCATACATGGTACATTCAGTCTGCCCCTACATAGTACATTCAGCCTGCCCCTACATGGTACATTCAGCCTGCCCCTACATGGTCCATTCAGTCTGCCCATACATGGTACATTCAGTCTTCCCATACATGGTACATTCAGCCTGCCCCTACATGGTACATTCAGCCTGCCCATACATGGTACATTAAATCTGCCCATACATGGTATATTTAGATTGCCCATACATAGTACATTCAGCCTGCCCATACATGGTTTGAATCTAAGCTGGTTCCTGCTGAACTGGCCAAGATTTGAACCATATATGGCCTGCTTTCTGCCTCCAGTGCTCAGTGTATAGTCCAGGTACATTTCACTGGGGTTTTGAGGTTCTACATTTCTTAGGGGACACAATGGAGTGATCCTATTAGCAGACTTTTCAAAAAAGTTCCATTTGCATACAGTAGGCGTTAAAGTTTAAAAATGTCCAAGTCATCCTGACCTAACCTAATTATAATAATTTTCTGGAAAACAGTAATATCACTGTGACAAGCAACATGTTACGGAAACATTTCTTTCTTAAAAAAAAAAAAAAAACACAGTATAGGCAATGTGTAATATGAAGAATATATAGCACTTTCCATTTAAATATTTGCCCACATAATATAAATATAATAAAACATATTCTAGATTTTTTTTTGAGTTCTCATTAACACTGCCAAACGAGGACAAAAACCTTAAGCTGGCTATAGACAGTTAATTTTCTTATTTTATTATTCATCCTATAGGTTGAGCGAAAACATTTTGAAGAGAGTCTTTGATCTGTGCTATATATTGCAGATGTACAAATCTTCTCCTGACATTACTGTTTCCCACTGTGGTCGCTGTCAGAATACTTGAACCACAGCTGCATCTATTTGGATGCAACTGCTGTTTGGTTGAAAATTTTCCATTTAGCTCCTTTAATTTTCACATTCATTTTGTTGAGCCAGAGGATACCAGATTGTTCATCAGGACCTGTTGAAGTTTGCATAGTGTATGTGGAAAATAAATTCCTCTAGAGGAGGAATGAGGGACAGAGGGACTTTGTACGGAATCAGTGCTTGGAGCCATCCAGTTGCTTCCACCCCATCCATCTGAGGATCGTACTATTGCCATCCCATTCCTCCTATGAACTCTACAAAGACACCGTGCATGTCCGGCTTTTGACTGAAGATTCACCTCCGTTCCACTGTGTCCGAGTGAGCCCAGCTGACTGCCACTGGAGTTCTTATGCCATACTGATCTGCTGTTCATGACAGACAGGTCCTACTTTTCCGGTAAGAGCATACCATTTTCGTTTCGATTTAAGTGTCATCTTATCCGAGGATCCATGAAGTGATTCTACATCTACTGTTTTCCCATTTGTGGATGGACTTCTATTCATGTTTTGGTTTATGTTGTCACCGATGCACTCCAACGTTTTCCTTATCAGGACTTTTCCACTCATGTGGTTTGTTTGGACTACATCATTCATTCACTGTTCATGTGTGTGTTACTAATTTATGTTTATAGCGCTACATTTATTTTCCACACTCCATTCAATTTTTGTCAAATTGTAGTGTAGCTGCTTTAGTTTTATTTTTGTTTCTTATTTTTTTTTTTACCTTGGTTAGCGCAATATTTTCCCTTATCTGTATTGCATAGTGTATGGACAGCTTTAAAGTGGATGTAACAATGGATGTCACAATGTAGAGTATAAGATTTCCTATCATCTGTGCCCAGTCTTGCCACACAGAGTTAATCCAGCGCTGAGTAATCCTCTTTTAAAGTTCAGTGCAAATGAACAGAATTCCAGATACAAACTTGCCAAATTATAAAGTCTGTTTCTCTGTTTTTGCTTTCAGTGACAGGTTATTTACATATCTAGCTTGGACATGTTTATCATAACAAGAGGTGATCCAAAGTTCATTGTATATTACTAGGATGTGTTATGATATATCACCTCATATTATGATAAACAAAACATAACATATGATAAACATGTCCTAGCTAGATATGGAAATAACCTCTCACTCAAAGCAAGAAGAGAGAAAACTGACTTTTTATCTAGGCAGGGTTTTATCTGGAAGGCTGTTCATTTTCACTGAACATAAAAGAGGATTGCTCAGAGCCGGATTAACTCTATGTGGCAAGACTAGGCACAGATGATAGGAAATATTATACTCTACATTGTGACATAAAAAAAATAGTGTGTTTAAATCCACTTTAATTTACTTAAATGTAAATTTTGAGCGCTTGATCTATTAATTAATCAAGCAAAATAATTTTTAAATATATTATGTCTTTCTTAGCGTACCAAGGTGTAAGTATATCTGAATATTTATATAATATATTTACATTTCATTTAGGAGGTGGAGGAGTTTTATTTATAATTCATACATTTCAATATATATATATATATATATATATATATATATATATATGTTTATTTATTTACATTTTTCTTTTCGAACTTCTGTCAACATTTTTATTTTTATATTTAATAAAGCATTGAGGTGGTAGATCTTTATTATTACTTCATTTACTTTTTTGTTCATTTATCTAGATTAGAATGTTATATCCTAGAAATTATCTGTTGATCAGGGACGTTATCCCTTATGTATTTGCATGCACAGGGTTGCACATGCAGGGAAGCAACCGGGAAAATACAATTTATCATTGCTGACAGCATGTGTAAATCAGTCCCACAAATTGCAAAGTTCTCTTAATATTGGCACCCCAATCTCCCGGCCTGACAATCATGTATCAAAACTGCATAGACATGAACTTATGACAAAAAAATACATGATGACCTGACTATTCAGCACAGGATAAAATATTATTGACTAAAGGATATATTCAATATATTCTATCCCCTACTTCAGTTCAGACATCCTTCAATAATCTCTCCTTGGATCCCTACTCAGTTTAGTCTAGATAATCCCTAAACTATAATCTATAGGAATGTATCCAGATTCAATCGGTGTGCTGTATGAATCAACACTATTTGTATATTTCTTAAAACATACATATACATAAACCTCTGATTTATTATTAGTTGATCAGTAGGCATTTTCTAGCTCATGGTGATTTGATTTATGTCTAACCCTGGCAAGATGAGGCTTCTTGTTCTTGGCAGTCCTCACCGTTTCCTTGCCAATATTTTTCAGCTCTGACTGGTTGTGGAAGCGAGTGTAGCGTTTGCAGCGACATGATGTGACCACTCTGATCTTGTATGTTCGTACTTCGTTGTCAGGGCATAGGAGCTGAATACGTTGTGTGTGGCTATGGGCTGGCACACAGCGGTAATCCGATGAGCTCTGGCGCCACCACTTTCCTCGACCGATGGAGTTTGGTAGGAGATGAGTGGGTAAGCATTGACCAGAACAAACCAGCTCTTTAGTTGGCTTCAGACTGCGACATGGGCCGTCCGTTATATACTGCGTGGAATGCAGCTCTCTACAGCTGAATTCGGAAAGGTCTGAAGAATAAAGAAAAAAATAGACTTTATGAACATACTGAACACTTGACATAACAATAAAAGTTCACACATACAATATATAGTGAGTATCAGATGTGAATGAAATTAAAATACAGTAAAAACTTGGTTTGAGAGCGTTTTGCAAGACAAGCAAAATGTTTTAATAAAATTTGCCTTGATATGCAAGCCATGTCTTGATATAAGAGTAGCGTCATGTCACAACTGAGGATAAAAAAGTAGATTGTAGCAATATGGTTACATTTAATGAAGGTACAACATTTAGCAACTTATTGCCTCTCTTCTCTTTTATACCCTGTAAAAAAATGCTTTGATATACAAGTGCTTTGGATTACAAGCATGTTTCTGGAACTAATTATGCTCGTAAACCAAGGTTTTACTGTACCCTTCTTTGTACCACCAGATTGGAGCAAACCCTTTTGAACAGTTGTACAGACTCCTTTCCTGTACTAAAAATAGTTTCATTTCACTGGACACTGTGAGTTTCTCACTGTGGGATTGATTTAATAAAACTGATGCACTCCGAATCTGGTGCAGCTGTGCATAGTAGCCAATCAGCTTCTAACTTCAGCTTGTTCAATTAGGCTTTGGCAATAAAACCTGCAAGCTAATTGGTTTCTATGCAAAAAGTGCACTAGATTTTGCAC
The DNA here is from genome assembly GCA_029574335.1 of Rana kukunoris. Taxonomy (NCBI): domain Eukaryota; kingdom Metazoa; phylum Chordata; class Amphibia; order Anura; family Ranidae; genus Rana; species Rana kukunoris. Next base: position 97,015 of record JAJQKJ010002754.1, read on the forward strand.
TTTCCAGCTTTAGTAAATAAACCCCTCAGTGCATTAGAATCTGCAGCAAGTCACATATGACACACCTTATTTCCTGGCTGGAGGAAAATAATCGTCCACAACAGGGTGCTATGATATTATGAGAAGTTATGCACAACACAATGCCAGATACTTCCACCAGCGATGATCTGCTTGCATTGCATAGCGAGGCACAGAAACCCAGTCATGACATTCTTGGGTCTAAAATAATTTATGTAATAAAAACAGAAAGTTTTTTTTTTTTTTAAATACATTTTCATGTTGGGAGGGAGGAACCAGGGAGTGCAAAAAACTTCAGCTTTAATTGCACTCATTGTGACGCACTCAATGAACTAGGGATTGTAACCTCATAGACTCCCTCAGTTGGACTATCTAACCTTTCAAGATCTCATGCAACCATCTTGATGTGAGACCCTGTATTATTATAGGCTGACCCACATTATTTGGGCACACCTTGAGTAAGTGGTAGGTCAGGGACAGAGACCCCACTGGTGAGGAAAAGTGCATAGTGCAGGGAGAGGTTCCAGACAAGTAGGGTCAGATCAGAGAAAATGAATTTCTAGGGGAAACATCCTGCTATCCACACTAGTAATATGGGGCTCTTTCCAGCAGCATTATAGTGCTGTTCCGGTGCACCGCAAACTGCCACCTCTCCAGTGGAAGCCCTCCTTTGGTAATACACACCCAAGCCTGGGAATTGCAACTGATATATTGCCTTTTATCATTGCCTAAAAGATCTGTCATTATGAATTACTGCTAACCTATAAACTGTACAAATTAATTACAACATCAAGGTCTGTGTGTGTGTAGTCTCTCCCTAATTGGGTACAATGGACCCTGTCTACAATCTGCCCTGGCCTGTGAGCAGCATTGTGAAAAGCTACCACTGATGGTGCAGAGCAGATAGCACAAGCCAAGCTTTTAAACTATATATTAAAGCATTAAAGTGATACTAAAGGTTTGTTTAAAAAAAAAAAAAACATGTTATACTTACCTCCTCAGGGCAAGGGTTTTGCACCGAGTGGTTCGATCCTCCTCTATTGGGGTCCCTAAGTGGCGTTCCTGGCTCCTCCGCTTCTTGAGTGCACCCACGGAGAGCCGCTTTCCATGGGGGCAGTCGTGCCGGCATGCTCCCGAGTCCTGCTTCTGCATCCATTGACACAGACAGCAGGACTCGACCCCTCCCCCCAGCTCCCATGTCACTGGATTTGATTGACAGCAGTGGTAGCCAGTGGCTCCTGCTGCTATCAATCTATCCAATGATTACCCAAGACAGCGGCTGCAGCTTCTTTGCTCATTCTAGTCACTGGAAAGATTGGGCCAGGTAAGTAAAAGGGGGGGGCTGCTTCAGCACGGAAGGTTTTTCACCTTAATGCATAGAATGCATTAATATGAAAAACACTGAGGCCCAGATTCAGAGAGAATTAGATTCTCGTAGCGTATCAGAAATACACTACGCCGCCGTTTTTTACCTGGCTCTACGTGGAATCCAGGTAGATTTTGTCCAGTAAACGACGGCGGCGTAGTGTATTTCTCCCGTCGCAATCCATCTACGCGAGTAGGGGGCGTGAAGGATTTAAAATAGGCACGTTCCCGCGGCGATCGAACTGCGCATGCTCCGTTCGCAAATTTCCCGCCGTGCATTGCGCGAAATCACGTCGTTACGTCATTCGTTGTTTGAGTAGCGTCGTTTACGGACATTTCTATTCCCGAACGAGTTACGTAAAAAAAAAAAAACGACGCGGGAACGACGGCCATACTTAACATGGGCTACGCACCCTTAGACCAGCAAAAAGCTGGTCTAACAGTACGTAAAAAAAAACAGACGTAAGCGATTGCGAAGTCCGCTCGTATCTTCGTGGATCGCCGTAAAAACACATTTGCATATCCCGACGCATCAAAACGACGCAAACTCCTCCCAGCGGCCGCAAAAATATCGCAGCGTAGATCCGAAGGCTTACGAAGACGTAAGCCTCTCGGATCGAAGCCCGAAGCCGCCGTATCATGGTTTGAGGATTCAAACTAGTGATACGGCGTGCAAAATTTGAAATTACTCCTGTCTAACACCAGTTAGACAGGCGTAATTGCTTTATGAATCTGGGCCTGAGACTTTACAACCCCTTTAAACTGTAACTGCAAGTAATGTGTCCCACATAGTATACATACATTAAAGGCCTTCTTATTTGTAATTGTGATTGTTTAAAGCAGGGGTGCCCAACCTTTTGAATAGCGAGGGCCACTTAAGCGACTTGGTAACTGGTCGTGGGCCACAATCAGTGGAGCGGGCAGATGGCAGAGCGGACACAGACACAGCCTGATCAGTTTGGAGGTAGGACACAAGTAGGTTCACATCTGCCACTCCTTAGAGGTGAATGGAGGGTCCAATTGGGTCAGACTGACCATGTGAAAGGGACCAATGGTTGCTTTTACACTGATGCAATGCAGTTTACCCGCACTGCGGGTGCAATGCAGTGTACCTTTGGCTTTTCTGCACTTTGCAATAGACTTCTATTTTATTCTATTCCATCCCAGAGCAGAAGGTCACGGGCCACATCAGAGGGCTGCGCGGGTCACATGTGGCCCCCGGGCCACTGGTTGGGCACCCCTGGTTTAAAGTGTATCTATAGACAAAACTTTTTTTTTGTTTTGGGCAAAATAGGAAATGGTTAAAGCCTAAATATTTATTTTTTGTCTGTGCCCCATTGGGGAGATTTACCTTACTTCCTTTCTTGGAGATTCAACAGGAAGTGAAGAAGTCACTACAAACTAAAGCGAAATCCCATCCTAGATAGCAGTCAAAGGTAAAGTGTCCCCAGTAGAAGTTTTCTCTTCTATTTCTGTAAAATGTTAGATTTTTTTTGTCCTAAGGACTATTATCATAGAGAGGTTGAAACTCCTCAGTGGAGACTCAGATAACCATAAAAACCTGACAGAAGTTCTTATAATACCCTATTATTCCAAAATTAAAAATGTGTAATAGTTTAATGGCTTTGAACCATATGTGACTCTGTGCAGTAAAAAGGCCTTTGATTTCAGCTACAATGACAAGTGAAGCTACTTAAACACACGACCTATTGATTACAGGAAGAACTGTTCTTGTCATTCTTATTTTTCCTTTTCTAAAAAAAAAGGTTACTTTACACCAGACACATTGACCTCTATTTCTACAATATGAGCACACAGACATTCTCATTCAGTCAATAAAATAAAGGCTGAAGAGAATAACTCATGCAGTTACACATCCACTCACCAGGTTAAAGGCCTGTGGATAAATAGACAAATTAAAAACTAGTGGATATCCAAGAATTATATTCTATCCGTTGGCAAATATGATGGATTCAAGCCTCCAGAACTAATTCAGTATTATTTGACAATAAAAAGCATAGCTTTCCTCCTATACAATAATAAATGCGGGCGCGACTTCCGTATGCAATTTCTTTGCTGCGCGAGCTTGCGGGGACAGGGGGTGGTTTCAAAAAAAAAATATATGTTTTTAATTTATTTTATTTCTTTTTACATTATTAAATTGTGTTTTTAAAAAGAAAAATGGTATCACTTTTATTGCTGTCACAAGGAATGTAAACATCTCTTATGACAGTAATAGGTGGTGACAGGTACTCTTTATGGAGGGATCGGGGGTTTACAGTCAGGAGATTGGAACAAAGCCGTTTACGGACGCATATGTACATACGCTCGGCATCAAGGGGATAATCTTTAACCACTTCAGGACTGGCATGGTTGCTTGCTCTTTACACCCCCGGGTCCAGGCCCAGGTCTGTACTATTTTCACACATATGCGTGGGCGTGTGCACACAAGAGCACGCTTTGACTAATTCTGGCACCAAGTGGCCTATTTAAGTGCAGCAGCTGCACTAGTGAATTGCTGTCTGATCTGCAACTATTCCTGATTTCCTGGATCTGCTTATGTATTGGATTCCTGTGATTGACCTGGTCTGCCCTGACCTTGGCTTTCTCTGGATTTTGCGTTTGCCCCTGCTTATCTGTCTGAATCTACGTTGCTGACCTCTACTTGTATCCTGACCATCCTCTGCCTGCTGTCCATGCATGTATCAGACCGTCTGTTGCTGGCCTGGCTCATCTGACCTTGCATCTAGTTATCTTCCCGTCCTGCTCTGCATGTTACCTGGTCCCTGTTGGTCCTTCACCTGCTGAGTGCTGCCAGCCCTTCTGTACCTGCCACCTGTCACCTGCCCATCAAGCACCTGGTGCCTGCCCAGTCCTGGGTCTGCTGTCTCTGCTGCCATCTGCTGTTCCAGCGATCTGACCTATCACTGGGAAGGAATACCTAGGGCTACCAAAAGCATGCCACCAAGGTATTTAGAAGAACAGAACTATATTGGCACCCTAGGATTAGGCCAAGCTTATCATTAAAATAACAATTTTGTAAGAAAAACACTTTATTAAAATGGAGGACTGCGTCATGATCTACACTTTAGCTCCCCACAATATTTATGGGGTTCATCTATTCTCTTGGAACTAACTGTACTAATTATGCCTGGTTGTAATCAACTGTTTACAAATTACTTTGTGTACAAACCAATTTTAATTAAGTAATTAAGTAAGGCAAAAACAGAAGAAAAGTTGATCAGCCCTTATTTTATTGGGCTTTACATTTAGTTTAAATATATGATCCTTATAGTAAAATGGCTGTGAGTTTTCAAACTCCATGTTATACTGACACTGGTCTCTATAGCCTATAACCTTCTCCTACAAATCTATGTTTAAAGACAGGCCATATGCCGCGTACACACAATCATTTTTTCGACATGACATGTCATTTAAAAACGACCTTGTTTGTGCTTCACATAATTTTTCCGGTTCTGAAAAACGAAAAAAAAAAAAAAAATTCGAACATGCTGCATTTTTTAACAATGTTTTAAAAAATGTATTTTTTCGGGTTGTAAAAAATGATCGTATGTCGTGTGTGGGCTAAAACGACGTGAAAAACTCAGAAGCAAGTTATGAGACGGGAGCGCTCCTTCTGGTTAAACTACCGTTCATAATGAGTAAGCACATTCTTCACGCTTTAACAGACAGAAAAGCGCAAATCGTCTTTTACTAACACAAAATCAGCTAAAGCAGCCCAAAGGGTGGCGTCATCCGAATGGAACTTCCCCTTTATAGTGCTGTCATACGTGTTGTACGTCACCGCGCTTTGCTAGAGCATTTTTTTAAAACGACCATGTATAGGCAACGTCGTTTTAATGATGAAGTTGGAAAAAACTTTGTTTTTTCTACATGCTGAAAAACGTTGTTTTTTTCATGCCGAAAAACGATCGTGTGTACGCAGCATGATCAGACATCACCTTTTCCCTTTTAACCACTTCCTTACTGGGCACTTATAACCCTTCCTGACCAGGTGAAATTTCAGTTTCTGGCACTGCGTCGCTTTAACTGACAATTGCGCGGTCGTGCGACGTGGCTCCCAAACAAAATTGGCGTCCTTTTTTTCCCACAAATAGAGCTTTCTTTTGGTGGTATTTGATCATCTCTGCGGTTTTTATTTTTTGCGCTATAAACAAAAAAAGAGCGACAATTTTGAAAAAAAGTCAATATTTTTTACTTGTTACTATAATAAATAGCCCATTTTTTTAAAAATAAAATAAAAAAAATTCTCAGTTTAGGCCGATACGTATTATTCTACATATTTTTGGTAAAAAAAAAAAATCGCAATAAGCGACTGGTTTGCACAAAAGTTATAGCCCATACAAAATAGGGGACAGAATTATTATTAATTTTTATAATTTTTTTTTTACTAGTAATGGCGGCGATCTGCGAATTTTATTGGGACTGCGACGTTATGGTGGACACATCGGACACTTTTGACACATTTTTGGCGCCATTCACATTTATACTGAGATCAGTGCTATAAAAATGCACCGATTACTGTATAAATGTGACGGGCAGTGAAGGGGTTAACACTAGGGGGGCATGGAAGGGGTTAAATGTATTCTGGGTGTGTTTTAACTGTTTGGGGGGAGGGGGGTGACTGGGGGAGGTGACCGATGCTGTGTCCCTATGTACAAGAGACACAGATTGGTCACCTCACTCCCTGACAGGACATGGATCTCTGTGTCTTGTCCCTGTAACCGCCGATTGCGAGTGCCTGGCGGACATCGCGGCCGCCGGGCACGCGCATCGGCATTTTAGGAATGCAGCGGGCACGCGCGCCCTCTAGTGGCCATTAAAAGCACAGGGCGCATATATGCGCCCTGTCAGAGATTCAGGACAGCCCGACGGCCGCAAATATTCGTACGGCCGTCGGGAAGTGGTTAAACACAAGCAACAGCAGCAGTCAGAAAACTCCCAGGGTAGTTATTTCTAAGTTACTACCTTTTGTCCAGTGAACTATCAAAGAGATTATTTGAACCTTCTGCCCATTCAATTTAAGTAAGTTGGTTGAAATAAAAATTTAAATAAACGCTCATCAAGCCTTTTAGAGGTCTACAACACCAGATTGAATTTTGCACTATATTCCCATGCTCAAGTCAGTCTTACGCGGTCAGTCAGTCTTAATTATGTAATATATTCATTAAATAGAGAACACTGTAACAGTAATGTTTTTCATTTATGTCATTTAATACTGTAAGGTGGACAGGTTCGACTGGTAAAAGGATTAGAGCAAGACTACAGTTTTACATTGAACCTAAAGGCAAAGATCAAGCCTTCTGCAACAATGTGCTATAGACTGATGAATAAAGCATAGAGTTGTTTGACCACATTAACTGTAGTCATGCAATTGGTGCAAACCGACAACAGAATTTTGGGAGAAGAACCCAATGTGATGATGCATCCCAAACTGATGCATCCCGATCTGCGATTTTTTTTGTGATTGTGACATTGTGGCAGGCATATCGGATACTTTTGACAAATTTTTGGGACCATTCACATTTATATAGCGATTAGTAGACATGTGCATTCGTTTTCGTTAGAATGCATTTTCGTCCGAAAAAACAGTTTTTTTGCAAGAAAGTGCAAGAAACGAAAACCGAAAGATCCGACATAAAAAATGCTTTATTTTCGTTTTCGTTGTGGTAAAAATTCGATATAGAGAGATTCGCCATTATAGGGAAAAGATTCAACATCATAGAGAAAAGATTTGACACTATCGAAATAATAGATTCGACATTACAGTGAATAGATTTCGATTTATGAGAAAATAGGTTTTGACATTATAGAGAATAGATTCGACATTATTAATAGTCATACAACATTAGAATTCTTGTAGGCGAAATATTCAAACGAAAATGTAGGATTCGACGTAAAGATTCGACGTTCCTTTGAATATTCTTTTGACCATTGGACAGAAACCAAGTATTATTGGATTTTCGGACGAAAGCTATTCCCCAACGAAAAACGAAATAAATCAAAACGATTTTCGGGAGTAACTAAATAAATTGATTTTCCAAACGAAAACGAAAAAACTAAACGAAAAATTCCAGTCTGCACATGTCTAGTGATTAGTGCTATAAAACTGCACTGATTACTGTGTAAATGTGACTGGCAGGGAAGGGGTTAAGACTAGGGGGCGAGGAAGGGGTTAATATGTTCCCTAAAGTGTGTTCTAACTGTAGGGGGAGGGGACTCACAAGGGGAGGAGACCGATGTGTGTTCCTCTGTTCTGGGAACACACATCTGTCTCCTCACCACTGACAGGACATGGATCTGTGTGTTTACACACACAGATTCATGGTCTTGCCATGATTGAGGGCAATTGCAGGTGCCCAGCGGACATCGCGGCCGCCGGGTACGCGCACCGTGTCCCGAGCAATGCAGCGGGGGCGCTTGCGCGCCACCTAGCTGCCTGGGAATGCAAGGACGTCACAAGACGTCCACTCTGAAGGGTTCCCGCCAACGTCATTTTACAATGACTCGGTAGGAAACGTGTTAAAGAATACACGCACGATTACCAAAAGTATTGGAACACCTGCCTTTACACGCACAGGAATTTTAATTGCATCCCAGTCTTAGTTTGTGGGGTTCAATATTGAGTTGTCCCACCTTGTACAGCTATAACAGCTTCAACTCTTCTGGAAACCGTTCTTCCAGAAGCACATTTGTGAGGTCAGGCACTAATGTTGGATGGCCTAGCTCGCAGTCTCTGCTCTAATTCATTCCAAAAGAGTTCTATCGGGTTGAGTTTAGGACTCTGTGCAGGCCAGTCAAGTTCCTCCACCCCAAAATTGCTCATGCATGTCTTTATGGACCTTGCTTTGTGCACTGGTGCGCAATCAAATTGGAACAGGAAGGGATCATCCCCAAACTGTTCCCACAAAGCATGAAATTGTCCAAAATGTCTTGGTATGTGTGATGCCTTAAGCATTCACTTCACTGGAAATAAGGGGCCAAGCCCAAACCCTGAAAAACAACCATAATCCCCTCTCCACCAAATGATTTGGACCAGTGCACAAAGCATGGAGGAGTGGTCACCAGTTAAAATTTTTAGGGTAATTTTACAGACTAGTGGGCAGCCATACAAATGCTTGACTGGTGTATTGCTGATGTCCCGACTTACCCAAAATAAGATACCCATAACTATACTTAAAAATTGATGACATGACGACTTCTTGGTTTAATGAATGAATGAATGAATGACGTATAGCGCTACGCATGCGAACTGAATCGCCTCTGGGCGCTTTTTCCAGCCAGTGTCTGCTTGGCTGGTGTGGTCATTTTACCCCGTAGGATCTTGACACGCTTGGGACACACAGTCAAACACACATATATACATATATACTGGGCCAATTTGAACAAGATCCAATTTACCTACCAGCATGTCTTTGGAGTGTGGGAGGAAAACAGAGTACCCGGAGGAAATCCACACAGGCACAGGGAGAACATGCAAACTCCAGGCAGATGATGTCGTGGTCGGGATTCGAACCAGGGACCCTTTTGCTGCTAGGCGAAAGTGCTACTCACTACACCACTGTGCTGCCTGTGCTGGTTAAGTGGCCAACCGGCCCCTTTATTTAACAAATACCAAAAGGATAAAAAATTACTTCCATTAAATATATAAATAAATATATATATATATATATCAATATATATATATATATATATATATATATATATATATATATATATACACAATAAACATAACCCCAAACTTTATAACTGCTGTCTGACTGAGGTACGTGAAGGAATGTAAAAAACTACCCCATCGGCTGCACTATCACCACCTCACCATCCTGGCCCCTAGCCGTGGTCCCACAAGCTCAGAGACGAACTGTTGCCTTTATGCCACTGCAGCCCAATGTTTTTGGTAGCCCACTAATTTCAGGTAGGGAGGGTACCCATACCTAGATAGGTCCAACCCATCCCATATCATAACCAGTTTTTCCTTCACTATACCAGCCTCCACGAACCCAAGACCCATGCCAACCTACAAACACCAACCTATTAAACTAAAAAACACAACAACAAAAAAGGGGCAGGTGGGCGGGAAAAAATCTCCCTGCCTTCTGACTGCTCTCTTGCTCTGCTACCCAGGAATGAGCTAGACCCTCCCACTACCCGGGACCACCTAACTTCTACCCCACCCCCTTCTCTTACCCCACTCCCCTTCCATCTGATTCTACCACCTCTCCCTATACTGCTTCCTGGTGTTCTCCCCACAGCTTCCCCCAGTCATACTGGCCCTACACCCAGGTTCCCTTAGTTCCGGGCCTGTCCTATAAAGTAATTTTTATGAAAGATGAATTTCCACAGTACACAATTACATGTGTTGATATTTGTGTTGAATATTTGATTAAAAATGCAACTTGTCCTTATATTTTATTCCAGTATATCATCCTTATCAGTAGGCAGTAGTCAGCAGTCTGTTCAAATATACTACAAAGTCGGAAATTTCCACCGGGTATTCTTACTTTATCACATGACTGTACGTCTGTTGACTGCTTTCCTTGTATACAGCCTGTGGATAAACTTCCAAACTGAACATTTTCAGAACACAGAAACATTTGCATCTATCCAGCTTTTTCTTTTGGTTCACCGAAAGGTCTTGTGTGAAGAAATATTTATCCCCAGGAAGACTGAGGCTGCACACAGCTTTAAATCCTTTCCTACAATCAAACATATCAGTGCTACACTTACTGGTGGATTACTGCAGGCAGATCTTTTCATTTAAATTCCACAAATGTGAATACTGGCCTGGCAGAACATGCAAAGCTGCGATGACAGTTGATGAAAACGCTCAGATTAGAAGTATTATTAAAATCAAGCTACACAAGGAAAGTAGAGCATGTATACAGCTAAAACTCCCATCAGTAATTCCAGTTCCTCGGGAACACTTTAGGAAGCCTTTATTCTGCACATAGATACTGCTGCTGGCAAGCTGTGAAGACAGTTTGTAGCCCTATAGATCAACTGCTAACATATTATACCAGAGGCACTTCTAAATTTAAAGGTTTACGGAATGATGAATATATAGTCCAATCGAGTCCTCAATTGGCAGTAAAAATACTTTTCTGTGGGAAGGCGAGGGTTCTTAAAAGAATCTGACACTGTTCAAGCAATCACTTCTGTTTTGAGGTGAACCATTTCTATTCCCTAAACATGTACTGTATACATGGTAGCACCATTCCTCCCTAAAACCTAATTTACATAGGCACTGAGGCTTGTACACTGTGAATAGACTGTGTGTTTTTATGCGGCTTGAGCGTCCAAATGCTGCGTGTAGGCAGTCTATGTAAAGGCATTTAGGCAGATGCAGGTATTCTTCTCGCCTGCAGGTGGCACTGTGCCAATACTAGAGGGGAAGGGGAGTCTGTTAAAGTGGAGTTTCCACCAAAAACAATTTGTTGCTTTAATGTGCAGATAAGACCTAAAAAAAAATCTCACAAAATCTGCCTTTGGAATCACCTCGGTTTCTGACGTCATCTCCCTCGGCTCCTCAGCACGCTAATGAAGGCCCCTTGACCCGCCCTGCTAAGGAAAGGGAGCCTTGACTGCTGGATGCTTGGCAACCAGGCAGGGCGTCAACATGAGGAGGGAGTCGGAGTGGCTCGCTGGGATTGGTTATGATGGCACGAGGTGAGGGGGTGGAGACAGAACTCTAGAAATAGCTACGCAGGGGCACGTCCCACTAATTCCGAAGACTGACGTCACAAGAGTTGCCCACTCTCCCACCCATGGTGTTGTTTCGTCACAGCTTCTTTGGCGGTTTTACCTGGCCAGCAATTGGCATTACTTTTTTGGGCTAAGCCCTCACGTTAAATCACAGGGTCAGTTTAATGCCTGTCTCGCACTGATGGTGGAGACAGGCCTCTTAGACTAGACATTTTTTGGTTTAGATATTTTCACAGTGTAACCGTGACTGGCATGGTTTTTTGGATTGTTGGGATTTGAAATTTGTTATAATATTTTCAATAAAGCCGTGGCCATTTCCAACTTTAAATGGTCTGTGCGTAATTATTGGGGGGCAAGGTTTTTTGGTATGGTTGAATTAAGAGCAAGTTAAGCCTAAGCTTCTCAGCAGTCATGCTCCTGGGAAACGTGTGTCATCATTTCCCAGGATGCTGTGCGCTTCCCCTAGGGCTAGAATCGCAGGACTTCGAGACCGGAAGTAACACGATTCATTGAAGATTTCGGGCGCCATTTTCAGTATTGGAAAAGCCCTTTGTTTTGGTCCTATGGACACAGACACACAGCAGCCTGCACCAGAGAAGCCCACACGCAAAATGACAACGGTCTGGACAGATTTTTATAAACTATCTTTTCAGAAAACTCTGCGGAGCGGTGGCGGATTTTAAAATAGTAAGTGACCTGGTTTTTAACATAAAAACGCGTAATGAAAGGACATACTTTTACCCTTCCTAACTTGGGCATTTTTTGTGATACAGCACTGCATCTCCTTAACTGACAATTGTGCGGTCGTGCGATACTGTACCCAACCAACATGTATGTCTTTTTTTCCCCACAAATAGAACTTTCTTTTGGTGGTATTTGATCACTTCTGTGGTTTTTATTTTTTGCACTATAAACAAAAAGAGCGACAATTTAAAAAAAAAAACACAATATTTTTTACTTTTTGCTGTAATAAATATACCAAAATTCATCCTTAGTTTAGGCCGATATATATTCTTCCACATATTTTTGGTAAAAATTTGCAATAAGTGTATAGTGATAAATATACACAAAAGTTATCACATCTACAAAATAGGGGATAGATTTATGCCATTTCTTTTTTTTTCTAGTATTGGTGGTGATCTGTGTTTTTAATCGGGATTACGACATTGCGGTGGACAGATCGGACACTTTTTGGGACCATTGACATTTATACAGCGATCACTATTGTGATCTATCATCCACAGCCATGGATTTAGTTTGGTTCCTTTATAGGCAGAGGAGTTGGGGTCCATGTGTTTGTGTTTCAAGGCCTTAGTCTAATTACCTATGAAATGGAAGCTAAAGCCTGACTGAATATTTATGGAGTTTCCACCAATCCCTGTGGAGGTGAGGCCCAGAAGGTGGAGAAAGAGGCCATAAATGTTCAGGAACCTGGCAGAGAGGGAGCACAATCCAGGGTCCAGTCACCTGGATGGGATCCCTGTGCTGGGGGCTCTGCTCTTGGGCAGAAGAAAGGTCCAGAGCTAGAAATCTCACCCCCTTGCCAGCCTCAGCTATGCTTAGCTGAAGCCATTCTGACAGACAAGGTCGTACCCGTATAGCAAAAAACAGCAGCTTCTTGAACTTCAAAACTTTTTATCGCCATTTTTGCTGTGTCAATAATCCTACAGGTGGACAGCGTTGTTGGTGTTAATACCTTGCAGCCAGAAAGATTAGCAAGTCCTCAAGATTTCATTCAAGTTCTACAGTACCGGGCATCCCATGTTTTACCATTCACCATTCAAGTTTATCCCCTAAATAAACAAAACCAAAACAAATTACCCTGGACTGATTATTGAGCCTGTGAGAAAGTTGAAAAATTCCTGTTGGCTTTATGGAAAGGGGAAGGCGGCAAAGTACTGCATAAATAATTAAAGGATAAATTTACCTTTTCCAAAAAATAATACATATACCTTTTTTTCAGGATATTTAGGAGCCCGTAAAGCATTGTGCCTGCGACCAACAGATCACAAGTTTAATCTCAGGCTCCTGCAGACTGTCTGTGTAAGCTGTCTGCTCGTACCTCATATGTGCAAGCAATTACTGAATGACAGGAAGAATCAATGAACTACTAGAGCGCTCACCAACACCCTGGTGGTTCATTGGGAACTACAAGCTGTCAGCTGCATATGCTGTCAGTACTTGAAGTGTATTCATTTACAGAACTCTGAATAAACGAAGCAGCCATGTGGGCGGAGCCTTAAATAGCTGTGTTCATTTCTAATTGTGATATCGGGTCCAGGGAGCAGATCCCAGGACTTTTTGTCCCACTACAAAGCAGGATCGGGGAGAGGCTGCAGGAGTGTAAATATGTTAAATATTCCACTTTTTAAAAGGGTGGAACATATAACACGTTCCTAAAGGTGAACTTATCCTTTAAATGTCTATATCCCGTTGACAGTTGTTCTTTAAAGCTGTATTAAACCCCAAAACAAACATTTATTATACTGCTGTGTAACATTTTTTTAGATGTGATGGCTGCATTTGTTTTTTGTTTTAGGTCAGATCAAGGGGAATACTTTTGTGTTGGCTTTACCTGTCACCCCAAGCTGTAATTAACTTTTATACTGAGCGCGCCTTTACATCCATCCAAAAGTGTTACTTTTTATTAATCTTTTCCATAATTTTCAGAGAAGCACTGTAAAACGCTCAAGTCAGGCGTTTCTGGTGAAATGGGGCCAAAAAAACACTTTTAATCTGCCCTAAACGAAGCTCATGTACTTATTTGAGCAACAGGCATTTTGCTTCAGGTGACAGAACGCTTGGATGTGAACAGGGGCCATTGAAATGAATGGGATTTGGCTTTTTGACTTCAGGTGTGAACGGGGCCTTAATGAAATGACAAAAATAACAGTTCTGGAATGTAGTCAAAAACAGACACCAGGGTTTGGAAGCCAGAGCAGGTAATCAGATGAGCCGGGTCAGGAAACCAGTGTAGTGAGGAGCAAAATCAGAAACAAAAACCAAAGGGAAGTCAGCCAGGCCAAGTCATACACTGGAAGGAATGTACTTAGAGATCATAGACCACTGAAGGGCAAGGAGGAAATTAGCTAAGCTGTTTAAATAGCAAAAATGGGCTGGCTGTAGTCTGGACTAATAAAGCAGATAATGGTAACTAAGTGAGTCACTATGGTAACAAAGAGTGGCTGGCAGCTGAGCAGCTTCTAAGCACTGGAAGAAAGGAACTGTTCGTAAGTAGCAAGAGCCAGCCCTGACAAATAGTGACTGACAGTAAGGGTCCATCCACACCCAGGAGTATTGAGCATGCGTGCAAAATCATGTCACCTGTGTGCACATTCTCAAGCTATGCACATAGAGTAGCCCATAATATTTAATGGCCTGCCCTATGTTAAACAAGAGCTGCAAAGTAGCTCATATAGCTTTTTGTTGCATTCAGTTTTGCATGTCTTTTACCGCACGTGTGACACATTTGTTGCATGGTTTTCCATGGGGAAAATGTACATCTGCTTGCCGAGTTTGGGGTGTTCTTAACAATGAATGGCACCACAAATGTTTTTCACGCGTTTCCTACATTTGTAAAAATTCTCAGGTGTGAATGGAGTTTAAAGGTGTCACAAATAATAACTACATAAATCTGTCGCACTTGTCAGTATTAACAATAACAATTTGCATGGGTTTCGTGAATTTGGCGCAAAGCTTTTGACTTACTCTAACATTTCATATTATGTTTATTCTTTTTTTTTATTCCATAATAATTTTTATTGAGCTTTTGTTTACTTTTTATTTCATTTTGCAGTACTTAAATATAAAAATAAAAACAAAAATAGTTCCTATTCTGTTATTTTAAGTAAGTAAAATATAATTGTGATGCCCCCCAATTTTTGCAAGACAGTCCGTCCATTTTGGAAATTGACCAGTGCCCCCCAAATCCTAATGAAAGTCATGTTGGTATATACACATTAGTTGTGCTATATGTAAGTGTAATATCTTAAGAATGTCATACTTCTGCTGACTTTAGATATAACAGAAGGAGCTCAGCGTGCCAGAGCCACACATTTTTCATACCCCTATATCTTGGCAGGAGTACTTGCGGAAAACATTAGCCAAAATAAAGGTTGCAGCACTAACACAGACAAGCCTGCATTCCATGTAGCATAGTGTGGTATTACTCCCCTCTAATCACCTAAATATCTGACTAACAAAATACCCTTAATTCCTTATATTTGTATTTACCCATCACATGGAGACAGGAGAAAAATACTGCTTTTATTAAGATGAAGGAAAAAAGATCCCTTTTTAAAACATACATTTTCTACCCTGGGGGTGTCATGTCTAATTCAAATGCTTTCATGGATGAATGAATTTGCAAATCCAACTTAACAACCTTGCAGAATGTTGGAGTATATAGCCTAATGCTTCAAAGCACATATTAAATGTTCCTTGTGGCATCAAGGCAGGCCCAGGTTTTACTTTATAAATGATTTGTAGTAGGTGCAGGAGTGAGGATGACCACATTTGCCTTTTATTCTTATGATTGCTGTTTACACTCTGTTGTATTTGGTAGATTCATTGCAAAATCCTGCAACAGACATTGGCAAATATACAGTGCATTGAAAAAGTATTCATACCACTTGAAATTGTCCACATATTGACTTGTTACAACTAAAAACGTAAATGTATTTTACTGGGATGTTATGTGACAGACCAACTCAAAGTGGCACATAATTGTAAAGTGGAAGGAAAATGATAAATGTTTTTCAATTTTCTTTTTACAAATAAATATGTGAAAAGTGTGGCGTGCATTTTAAGCACTATGTGTGGCATACTGTATGTAAGCTTTTTAATGCTACAGCTTTGGTCAGGTGTCAAGTCCTGGGGAAAAAAGTGTGGAAACTCCCACCCAAGGTCCACTCCCCACCAAAAAAAATAAAAATGATACGCTCATATGCATAATTACTAAACCGCATGTTTTTTTTTTTCGATCCACTGTACTGTACTTTAAGCAAGTTTAAGCAAGTTCTTTCTAAATCCCACAATAACTTACGGCAGACCTCTGCAATGTCTCCTGGGAACAA
This sequence comes from Rana kukunoris, assembly GCA_029574335.1. Classification (NCBI taxonomy): domain Eukaryota; kingdom Metazoa; phylum Chordata; class Amphibia; order Anura; family Ranidae; genus Rana; species Rana kukunoris. Next base: position 113,196 of record JAJQKJ010002754.1, read on the forward strand.
TAACAAAAGCTCCCAGGAGACATTGTGGCATCGAGGAAGTGACGGAATACCCGCACTAGGGTTGTCCCGATACATATACCAGTATCGGTATCGGGACCGATACCGAGTATTTGCGGGAGTACTTTTACTCCCGCAAATGCCCCCGATGCCTGGCCGAATACTTGTCGTCGTCCCCCTGCCGCCGCAATGTGCCGCCGCAGCAACGCACCGCCGCTGCATACCGCAAAGCCGCCGCCGGCGCTGCCGCGTTATTCAGCGTTCGGGGGAACATTACAGGCAGCTTTTGTTTCAATAGCTTTGTTCCCCGCCGCATTCCGTATAGACAGTCCCCCTTCTCGGGATTGGATGGGTGATCTGTCCAAACCCAAGCAAGGGGGAGTGTCTATACACGGCGCGGCGGGGAAGACAGCTATTCAAACTAAAGCTGCCTGTAATGTTCCCCGCACGCTGATTAACGCGGCGGCGGCGGCATCATCTAGGTATGGGGGACATATATGGGAGACATGGCTGGATATATGTGGGGGACATGGCTGCATATATGTGGGGGACATGGCTGCATATATGTGGGGGACATGGCTGCATATATGTGGGGGACATGGCTGGATATATGTGGGGGACATGGCTGGATATATGTGGGGGACATGGCTGGATATATGTGGGGGACATGGCTGCATTTATGGGGGACATGGCTGCATATATGGGGGACATGGCTGGATATATGGAGGGACATGGCTGGATATATGTGGGGGACATGGCTGGATATGTGGGGGGACATGGCTGGATATGTGGGGGGACATGGCTGTAATATGTGGGGGGACATGGCTGCAATATGTGGGGGGACATGGCTGCATATGTGGGGGGACATGGCTGCATATGTGGGGGGACATGGCTGCATTTGGGGACACATTTAAAAAAAAGTATCGGTATTCGGTATCGGCGAGTACATGACAAAAAGTATCGGTACTTGTACTCGGTCCTAAAAAAATGGTATCGGGACAACCCTAACCCGCACACTAACCGATCAATCCATATACAGTAAGCGGACAGTAACATAAAGGATTACTAAGGTTTGCCTGCTCCTGAGAGTGACTCGAGCTGAGCATCGCCGCTTAGTGAAGGATTGGAACTGCGTTCCTGCCATGAAAAAAGTGCAGGGACGCCATTCCCACACGTTCCCTCAGGACTTGAGCTCTGGCTCTGGTGCTTTCTTTAATGCGTTAATAATTGTTACAGCTGTTATGTACTGGAGATACAAGTATATGTAGATTATATGTTTGCATTGATGTAACATATACAGTGCCTCGATAAAGTATTCACATCCCTTGAAATTCTCCACATTTTGTCATGTTACCAGTCTCAAGTCTTTTGCAGACTCTAAAGCCTCGTACACACAATCTGATCTAATCCGATGGATTTTTTCGTCGGATATCCGATGAAGCTGACTTTCATCAGTCTTGCCTACACACCATCAGGCAAAAATCCAATTGTATCCAAACGCGGTGACGTACAAAAAATTGAAGTTCAATGCTTCCAAACATGCGTCGACTTGATTCTGAGCATGCGTGGATTTTTGACCGATGGAGTTCCATACAGGCAATCAGATTTTTCTATCGTTTTTTTATCTATAGAAAAAATGTAAAACATGTTCCATGTTTTTTCACAGATGAAAAAGAAACCGATGGGGCCCACACACTGATCGAGTGTACAGGGCTAAACAGGTTTTCTTCTAAAATTGTCCTGTATTTGGCTACATCCATCTTCCCATCAACACTGACCAGCTTCCCTGCTGAAGAAAATAATTTCCTTATTTTTCCTGATCTCACTTTTACTTGTGGCCTGGTGCTGCTTTGAAACTCATATGTAGCCTACACAATTCTTACATCATGCAACAAAGCCATTCTTACTAAAAAAATAATTTGTCATTGAAAAAAATGTCATTAATTCTTACCCCCTCGGGTAGGTTTTACAGCATGGAATTTATTCTATTCTATTCTATCATATTAATAGTAAGTAATCAAAGTTACAGTATCTAAAATGCATGAAGAAAACGACTTTAATTGTCCACGGTTGTTAAGGGTTACAGGCAATTTATGGATTTGGCAACCTCCTTTAGAATCAAAAAACAAAAAATGCTCTTTCAGTAAAAACAGATATGCAGATTCATAAGCAGTGCATTGAGGAAAAAAATAGCTGCATTATGTTAAGTGTTTTACCGCAACCCCTGGTGCTTTGTAACAGTGTTTGCCCCTTTGAGGTCATCAGCTATGATAACCCCTGGGTCTCTTTTCGATTTGTTAGTTGTCAGTGTGAAGGCTTCACAGCAAGGCTCTGCGTGCTTATTGTGCTTCTACATACCACCAATGGACATGAAAGAGCTCTCTGATTTAATTGGCAGCCTTTAAATGGATTGCCCTGGCTGAAATTAATTAAAACCAGAATGCAAACTGTATTGCTGCATTTGTGAAATCCATTCAGTAATTTCCTGTGTGGGTGTCTGAGGCATTCTTGTTCTGAGAATGATATCAGTCACTGAATAAAAGAACATTTCTTCTCCAGTTTAACACAGGGATCTTTGATGATCGATGTAAACTGGGAAATGAGATTATGTGTGTTTGGGTTCCATCTACAGATACACAAGCCATAATACCTCCGTATCAGTGCTCTGAACAAATATGTTTTCTCCTAGTGGTCCAGTATGATTTCACAACTGTTTAAAGTACAGTATATACTCGAGTATAAGCCGATCCGAGTATAAGCCGAGGTATCTCATTTTACCACAAAAAAACTGGGTATAAGCCTAGGGTGAGAATGTAGCAGCTACTGTAAGCAGAAAAGAGGGTCAACAATGGCCATTTGCAGCTTCACTGTGCCCATTTGCACGCCTCACTGTGCCCATTTGCATGCCTCACTGTGCCCAACATCACTGTACCCATTGCAACATCACTGTGCCCATTGTAACCTCACTGTGCCCATTGTAACCTCACTGTGCCCATTGTAACCTCACTGTGCCCAACATCACTGGGCCATTGGAAAGAAGGAACAAATCAGCGCAATAAACGCAAAATGACAAACAGCTGAACACTAGGGGCCATTTACACTACGCTGCTGTAATCATGGATAAAATCATGTCAAAAGAGGGAGGGAAACCATAGTGCTCTCCGCATATAATCATACAATTTTTTTTTTAAATTTAAAAGTATACAACTTACAAACAAAGGCACTAAACTAGTGCCGAGCGAGACAGCGAAATGTGCAGACTGTGGACGGCTGAGGCACTGGGCCATTGCAACATCACTGTGCCCATTACAACATTACTGTGCCCATTACAACATTACTGTGCCCATTACAACATCACTGTGCCCATTACAACATCACTGTGCCCATTACAACATTACGGTGCCCATTACAACATCACTGTGCCCATTGCAACATCACTGTGCACATTACAACATCACTGTGCCCATTACAACATTACTGTGCCCATTACAACATCACTGTGCCCATTGCAACATCACTGTGCCAAACATCATTGTGGCCAATGCAACCTCACTGTGCCACTCACCTGGAGGATGCAGGAAGCGTCCGAAAGGCCTGAGTGCAGAAGCCAGGAAAGAAGGGATGCAATGCTGGTGGTGAGGCCGGGAGTACCAAGATGGCCGCCGGAGCCAGGGACTAGGCCGAAGCTGCGGTCTGGATTTGGTGCTGCCGCCGTGTGGGAGGGCACTGCTCCGTTCAGATTACCGCACGGTGGGAATCCCGTGGAGCAGGATCTGTGAGCGAGGCAGATACCAGGATCTTCATAATTGGCAACCCAGTTGACTATTGGGCTCCCTGCCACAGCTCGTGTTCCAGACCAACATGGTCCCGGAACCAGGAACACGCGTGGCACATGCACCCCGGCCTGGAAGGCCATTACGCCGGGGCACCGTTATGCAGTTCCCCTAAACTCGAGGAAGAACCCAGACCAATGCCGTCTGTCCCATAAATACCCTCCCCCAGCATGCACAGCGAGGAAACTCCCTCCTGATTGGCTACTAGGGAAGAGCACCCAAACCTCAACTCCACTGCTGCCACCTATTGTCCTGGGGTGGGAACAGCACCCCAGAAGCAACATAATGAGCCCACAGCACAGCCAAGCTGAGACAGAGACCTAAATTTAAACATATTAACCACTTAAGACCCGGACCTTTAGGCAGCTAAAAGGCCCGGCAAGTTTTTGCGATTCGGCACTGCGTCGCTTTAACTGACAATTGCGCGGTCGTGCGACGTGGCTCCCAAACAAAATCGGCGTCCTTTTTTTCCCACAAATAGAGCTTTCTTTTAGTGGTATTTGATAACCTCTGCAATATTTTTTACTTTTTGCTATAATAAATATCCCCCAAAAATATAAAAAATTTCCTCAGTTTAGGCCGATACGTATTCTTCTACCTATTTTTGGTAAAAAAAAAAATCGCAATAAGCGTATATTGGTTGGTTTGCGCAAAATGTATAGCATTTACAAAATAGGGGATAGTTTTATTGCATTTTTATTATTATTATTTTTTTACTACTAATGTCGGCGATCAGCATTTTTTTTTTTTGTGACTGCGACATTATAGCGGACACTTCGGACAATTTTAAGACCATTGTCATTTTCACAGCAAACAATGCATTAAAAATGCATTGTTTACTGTGAAAATGACAATTGAAGTTTGGGAGTGAACCACAAGGGGGCACTAAAGGGGTTATGTGTGACCTCATGTCAGTTTCTAACTGTAGGGGGTGTGGCTGTAGGTGTGATGTCATCGATTGGGTTTCCCTATAAAAGGGAACACGCGATCGATCACGGCGCCACAGTGAAGAACGGGGAAGCTGTGTTTACACACATCTCTCCCCATTCTTCAGCTCCGGGGAGCGATCGCGGGACTCCAGCAGCGATCGGGTCCGCGGGTCCCGCGATCCCGGTCACGGAGCTTCGGACCGGGTCGGGGGTGCGCGCCGCGGGCACGCATCTGCGACATCAAACTTAGCATAAAGGGAATTCCAATCCAAAATCTACTGTATTTTCTACTGTTCAAAGCACACAAATGGTCAGCTAAAGTTTTTTTTTATTATTTAAAAAGGCGTGGACAAAATAAAATGCTGGAATAACTGTTCTATGCTTTTTTTTGCAATCATATAGCTATCAGGTATCTGATGAATATTCAAAGAAAAACCATCAACACCTAATTGAATCGTCTCAAAAATCACTATATCTATTGACAGCCTTGGATTCATTTTAAAAGACTACAGTCATTAAAACTCACCCACTCACACATAATGAGGGAAAAAGATATTCTAGTTATTTATTGACCAATTGCTTATTCTGACAGAGGCCAAAAGTACCACCTTATCTACTAGAGCTTAGCTGCTTCCTTACCTTATACTTCTCTCTGTTATTCTAAATGTAAAGATACTTTGTACAGTGCCACGTTTTGCGATTCGGCACTGCGTCGCTTTAAAGGGGTTGTAAAGGTAAAAAAAAAAAAAAATCCCTAAATAGCTTCCTTTACCTCAGTGCAGTCCTCCTTCACTTACCTTATCCTTGTATTTTGCTTTTAAATGTCCTTATTTCTTCTGAGAAATCCTCACTTCCTGTTCTTCTGTCTATAACTACACACAGTAATGCGACACTTTCTCCCTGGTGTGTAGAAGGCTTCTTGAGGGGGGAGGGGGTGAGCAGGAGGGTCAGAACGCTATCTACTTTGCAGATAGAGAAATGAGCTGTGTGTTAGTGGGCGTCCTGACACTCCTGCTCACCCCCTCCCACCTCAAGAGGCTTTCTCCACACCAGGGAGAAAGTGTCGCATTACTGTGTGTAGTTATAGACAGAAGAACAGAAAGTGAAAATTTCTCAGAAAAAATAAGGACATTTAAAAGCAAAATAGAAGGATGAGGTAAGTGAAGGATTTTTGTTTTACCTTTACAGCCCCTTTAACTGACAATTGCGCGGTCGGGCGACGTTGCTCCCAAACAAAATTCACATCCGCTATAAACAAAAATAGAGTGACAATTTTGAAAAAAAATAAAAAATAAAAATTAAAAAAAAAATAAAAATTTCCCTCAGTTTAGGCCTATATGCATTCTTCCACATATTTTTGCTAAAAAAAATCACAATAAGCGTATATTGATTGGTTTGCGCAAAAGTTATAGGCCCGGATTCACAAAGCACTTACACCGTCGTATCTCGAGATACGCCGCGTAAGTGTAAATATGCGCCGTCGTATCTATGCGCCGTACCCATAGAACTAAGATACGCCAAACTGACTCCATCTGACCTGCGTAACTTGCCTACGCCGGCGTAGAGTGGGTGCATATTTACGCTGGACGCATTTGGAACTCCCATTGATTTACGATGCAAATGAGGGAGATATGCCGATTCACGAATGTACTTGCGACCCGGCGCATGTTTTTAGCGTTTTGCGTAAGGTTTACGTCTGGCGTAAAGTTATTCCTCATATAGGAGGCGTAACCCATGCAAAGGTATGGACCAGGGAACGAACGCCATCGATTTTTACGCCATTTACATAGTACGTGAATAGGGCTGTGCGTAGGTTACGTTCACGTCGTAGGCAGTGTTGCAGTTATTTCGACGTGACTCAGAGCATGCGCACTGGGATGCGGCCAAGATACGTAGTTTTTAGTACTTCATTTAAATGTTACACGCCCACTTTCAGCCCACTTCCACCTACTTTGACTTATGTCGGCTTAAGCTGACGAATATACGCTACACCGGCGCAACAGTGGGAGCATTTGCTTTGTGAATTCCATGCTTGCCTCTCAACGTTGCGCCGGCGTAGCATAAAGATGCGCTACGCCCGAATAAAGATGCACCGAGATATGTGAATCTACCCCATAGCGTCTACAAAATAGGGGGTTGTTTTATGGTATTTTTATAAAAAATTTTTTTACTAGTTATGGCGGCGATCTACGATTTTTATCGTGACTGTGACATTATGGCGGACACATTGGACACTTTTGACACTATTTTGGGACCATTTACATCTATACGGCGATCAGTGCTATAAAAATGCACTGATTACTGTATAAATGTGACTGGCAGTGAAGGGGTTAACCAGTAGGGGCGGGGAAGGGGTTAAGTGTGTCCTAGGGAGTGATTCTAACTGTTAGGGGCCGGGGCTTACTGTGACACGTCACTGATCACTGCGATGACAGGGAGCAGACAATCAGTGTTGGTGTCACTAAGCAGAACGGGGAAATGCCTTGTTTACAAAGGCATCCCCCCGTTCTGCCGTTCCGTGACACGATCGAGGGACACGTGGTCACGGAGACCGCAGCGCGGGGGCCCGCTAGGCGGCTGATTCAAAGCAACATATATATACGTTGCTTTGCCTGCCTGTGACATATAAGTGCGTGAGGCAGTCAGTAAGCGGTTAAAGAAAATAGATAAAATATACCTATATTTACAATTTTTCCAGGCAAACCATTTAAATATAAGACCCCTTTCACACGCAGGGCATTTTGCAGGCGATATAGCGTTAAAAATAGCCCCTGCAATCCGCCCTCAAACAGCTGATCTATTCAATCCCGTGTGAAAACCCAAGGGCTTTCACACTGGAGTGGTGCGCTGGCAGTGCGTCAGAAAAAGTCCTGCCAGCTGCTTCTTTGGGTGAGGGCTGCCATACCGCCCGCAATACGCCATTGTAGCTGTGCATTGCGGGCGGTTTTAGCCATTTCTTGCCCACTAGCGGGGGATTACAAACGCCCCACTAGCGGCCATCGGATGGTAAAAATATTGGTGTTTTACCGCTATTTTACCGCCGACGCTATGGACGGCACAGTGTGAAAGGGGTCTAACTGCACGTATCTCATACACTGCTTAGATAGTATCAGGTTGACAATGTAATACTTATTGTTGCGGTACCTCTGTCTCCCGGCTGTTTCTGATCACAAATCAAGTATGGTGTGACTCATGAAGATAAATGTTGATATTTACATGTAAACTCACAATGGCCTGACAAATTGAAGTGATGAATGGGATTGTGTTTGCTTGTTATTGCACAAAGCTATAACATACTCAAAGATACCAACTCATGTGCCTAGAGGTTATTAGATCTATTTGGTATTTATGCTGTAAAAAGAGACTAGTAACACTTTCACTACTGAATATTTTTCATATTATACTGGGACATTAGCATTGAAATTGCCTCCTAGTACACAAATTAAAGTGATATTAACCACCTAAGGACCATCGCATGTACATATACGTCGGCAGAATGGCACGTACAGGCACATTGGCGTACCTGCCTAGACGTGGGTCAGGGGTCCGATCGGGACACCCCCGGTACTTGCGGCGGTCCCCGTGGCTGTCCGAGCGATCCGGGATGAAGGGGCAGCTGTTCGTTTTTGTCCGCCCCATCCGGATCGCTCCCAGCCAATGCGTGTCACTTCCTCTGCCTGTGTAAACACAGGAAGGGGGAAGTGATGTAATCTCTCCTCTCGGTGGTATTTTCAACCGCCGCTGAGGAGAGAAGACATCACACAGTGAGTCTGCACCAACACTACACTGACACCAGTGACACATAGGCACATTAACCCCCCCCCGATCACCCCCCCCCCCGTCACAGTGTCACTGAATGCAGTGATCATATATGTACTGATCACTGCATTTAGTGTCAGTGTGACAGGCAGTTAGTGTTAGGTTCAGGGTAGCCCCCCCTAATAAAGTTTTAACCCCTTGATCACCGCCCTAGTTAACCCTTTCACTCCCTGTTGCCAGTGTCACTAAGCGATCATTTTTTTTTTTAAAGTGTATTTTGTGCGTGAACTCGAGAGAGGAGCCGGACTGCAGCAGTTGGGAGTAGGCAGACCCTCCCCCCAGAGGCAATCGCCATCCTTCTCCATGCCCCTGGTGGCAATGGCGGGTGTGAGGGGGGGCCTCCCACTCAACCCACCCTACCTGCTCCACTTGGGAGCCCAACTGGGGCCCAACAGGACCCCAACGGGGCAGAGGGACTCCCCCTATGAGGGAGTCTAGCCCACCCAGCCAGCCCCGTAGGTCCTTCGCCTCTCTTTATTTTAGGAGACCGCACGGCCAATGTGCGTGCGTGTTAAACCAATTTCGCGTGCGTGCAAGTGTGGTGTTTTTTTTTGTGAGGGGGAGTGGGCCTACTAAGCACAGGCGTACCTTGCATAGCACACCCACCGGGAGCTGGGCTGAGACCACCAAACTCAATTCACATGTAGCCGAGACTTGGCTGCAGAGGTGAATGGCTTGTCAGCGCAGTGCCAATCACGTTGAGCCACCACAGCTCCGCAATCATTTTTCTGATCGCTGTTGTCTCTAGGTAGCTATTTTTTTTTTGCGATTTTTTTTTTACTAAAGACATGTGGCTGAATGCATTTTTGCCTAAATGTTTGACTAAAATTTAGTTTATTCGATTTTTCTTATAACAAAAAGTAAAAAATATTGTTTGTTTTTTTTCAAAAATGTCGCTCTATTTTTGTATATAGCGCAAAAAATAAATAAAGCGACGCAGTGCCGAATTGTAAAAACGCCTCTGGGCATTTAGCAGCATATTGGTCCGGTCCTTAAGTGGTTAAAGTCTTCTTTTTTTTTATAACAAACTTGTTATACTTACCTGCTCTGTGCAGTTGGTTTTGCACAGAGCAGCCCATATCCTCCTCTTCTCGGCCGCTTTGCCAGCCCTGCTGACCCCTCCCTCCTGCCAAGTGCCTCCACTGCAATCAGCTTGCTATGGGGGCATCCAAGCTGACCTGCTGCATTGTGTGTTGCGTGTATATATATATATATATTTTTTTTTATAAAAGGTGTACCTATTTAACCAAGTAATGAATCATCACTCAATCGTTAACATGCGTTTAGGAGCATTTACATACATCAAGCGTTTTTTTGTTCAAAACACTGCTGCTCCTGGATGCACAGGCGTTTTTCATTTTTGCCTATTTGAAAAAAAAAATTCTAACAGCAAACACGGCAAAATGTGGCATGTAAACAAGGCAAAACTGATGTTTTAAACTATCTGTCAAGGTAAATCGTTTAGGAGAGGTTGTAAAAACGACCCGTGTATATAAAGCCTAAAAGTCTGTGTGCATGGACACATAGGATAACATGGAGGGGTGTTTGGAAGCAGAAAAAAAAATGTGTGCATGAAGCCTAAAGATGTCAGATGCTACTGTACACTTGTGTTTGGGGGGCAGTAAAAACGCAAAGCTGAGCTGCATTTTTACAGCCCCTAACCACTCCCTTTTAACCACAGCATTTTAAATCAGAGCTGGGGCCATTTTTTAGACACACACACACAGAGCTTTTTTTCTCAGAAAATAGGTGCAGGAACTCAACCACGACCCGTTCAGATTTCACAAACAGTAGAAGGGTCTTAAAGGGGCATTAAATACCAGAATTGCATTACATACAGTGTGCAGAGTTCAGGGGGTTACAAAGCAGTCACTTGTAAACACAGAAACCAGACTTCTGTGTTCACAAGTGATTGTGGTGAGCGGGCACCAAAGGGTCTGAGCCAAAGGTGGTGGAACTGAGTTCCCCCAAGTTCCCCCAGAAAAAAAGCCCTGCACACACATTTCCAGCTGGGTCAGCAGCCAGGAGTGTGTGTATATTTGTAAAAGAAACTGTCAGGTTTCATGGGGAAGTGATGCAAGCAGTTCTGAAGTCACCGTTCACTTAATCACAACTGTTGCACCATATTCCCCCCTCAACTTTTGAGGCAGGGGAGGGGGTGGGGCCAGGAATAGGTTCGAGGGTGGGGTCAAAGGGGGCCCTGTCAATAGGCTGTATAGGGCCCCATGATTTATAACAGCAGCCCTGCCCAGAGCACATTCAGGTCTGTCAGGTGCTTTGTCCACTGCTGCACTCTGTGGTTCCTTGGAGCGGCAGAATGATAGTACTGCGTTCTCCCTTGTGTTCTGTGATACTATAGATCAAAGCTAGGAATGCAGGCATCTGACTCTCCTGGAAGGATCAGATGCCTAAGGCCGCGTACACACGACCGTTTTCCTCGACAGAATCCATCAAGAAACTTAATAATTTTTTTTTTTTGATTAAATGATAATATTAATAATAATCATCATTTAATCAATAAAAATTAATTATTATTATTATTACCTATCTTTATTTTATTTTATTGTCCATATGGGTAAACTTTATTTTGTTATTACTAATTACTGAAATATTATTATTACTGATTATGTGTACAACAGAATTTCCAGTTGTCATAATACATATGTTATTGTTCAATACAAATTAATGGTCATTTATGGTGCTGCCAAGCTGATGCATGACAATCTCTGTAGACTTTAAGCTATTCAGTTATTGCTTGCTCAAGGCAAATCCCCCAAAATAGCCTAAAAATAAATAAATATTGAAATAATCAAAACATATCAAATAAATAATCTCTCTTCAGAAATGTAGAGTAATGCCACTAACACACAATCGGAAATTCAGATCGGAATGTTGGCTCAAACATGTGTTGCATACACACAAATTCCGACTGTCAAGATTGCGGTGACATACAACACTACAACGACCCGAGAAAAATAAAGTTCAATGCTTCCGAGTATAAAGAGGTGCAACAAAAAAGTGCAAACGGGTGCTAACGTCAATTGGTCATCCGTAAGAAGGGCCCAACCCTGATCCCCCGGGGCGTTAGGCTCCTGGCAGGGACTGAGGTAGCCTAAAAGCTGACACAGACCCTATTGCTTAGCGGGTCTGCCGAAACAGAACCCTCCCAGTACTAGGTGGGGCTCCCCCGAAGGGAGACCCCATGAGAGCAGGCGAACTAAGCCAGAAGGCCATGTCCACCCACTCCCAAGACGTTCAGGGCTGGCCCGAGGACCCGCACCCTACTAATCAATCGTGACAAACGTGAACGCCCAACAAAAAAAGACATAAAAGTGACAAAGGGGAAACAAAAAGCAAGTGGGGGAGAAGGAAGATGAGGAGAGTGAAAAAGTGACCATTGTGCAGTGCAATGGCTGGCCCTCAGGCCATGAATCAAAAATTCCTCTGGTCCTGACAAAAAAGCCTGGCCCTAGAGGCAGGTGGTTAAAAAGTGTGATATAGTGACTTGACCAAGGTGCCAAAAAGCAAATGTGGCTGGCTTTACACAAGTGCAATTATGGCACCCCTGGACTGCCACTCCAGGGGCACATCACCATAGGCTTTTCAACGGAGCGCCTGGCCCCCAGCTCGGACAGCCACAGTCCACTGCCCCATCCCCACCAGGAAGGATCAGGAGCTCCAGAGACAGCCGCTCCCTGCCCCTCCACTGCTCAGCACTCCAATAAGCGCACAGAAGTAGAGCAGAAGTGACAGTCAGCATCGCTCTGCTCGGGGAGGAGTGAGAACCAAGCCATTGGCTGTATTCTGTGTCTCGGTTCCCAGTGCAGAGATGCCGGGGGATAGATGCAGCATTGGTCTGATGCTGCATCCACTGAGGTAAGTAGGATTAGGATTCCCTATTGCTCATGCGCGAGTCATGCGGCGCTATGAGAATGGGCGGATGTCTCCTGGGATGCACACAAGGTCCCAGAAGACACCGCTCCCCATTTCCCAGGAAGCAGCGCAAGGAGGAGAAGAAAGAAGTCCACCACGGACGAGGAAGTGGCAGATTAGGACGATCTGCCTAGTTACAGCCATTTCTGGTAAGTATAATTTTTTTTTTTATATTTTTCAAATTCTTTGTAGCCTTTTTGGCTATTTTTTTTATTTATTTTTTTAGGGTGGACCTCCACTTTAAATTCCCTGTAATAGAGATTCTAAGCTCTACTTATCTTCTGCTGAAAACACTAAAACACTTCTTGGCATTTCAGGTGTCTGTATCCCCTGTGAGCTGTGAGTAGATCCTCTAGTTCCTCTGTCGGGACTAGTGGTCAGAGGAAGGAACCGCAGTGTTTTGGAGCAAACCCAGAAGTATTGAATGCTAAAGAGTCTGCAGTGCTGTAACAGAAAAACAATAGCTCTCCTATTGGAAGGATCTTCAGATTTGTTTAAAGACTGATTGGGGGTTATTTACGAAAGGCAAATCCACTTTGCACTACAAGTGCACTTGTAGTTTGCACTTGTAGTGCAAAGTGGATTTGCCTTATCGTAAATAACCCCCATAGGGTCTTGTTAAAGCGGACCCTGACCTTAAAGGAGAAGTCCTCCTTTATGTCCTCCTCCCCTATTCCTATTCTATTATGACACTTTTTTGGAGGAGGGGGGAGTTGGTATCTGTTTTTGGCAGGTGCCCACTCCAATTTCCGATTGGATTGCTGCAGCAATCTACCAGAAATTCTCCTCTCCCCCAACTCGCAATCTTCTGGGGGACACATCATAGGTGCGGGACCATTCATAAAGGGCAGCACAGCACGTGCGTGTGCAGTCGCCAGTCAGCTGTAAAGCCATAAGGAATCACAGCCGGCTGCCCATAGTAAACATGAATGGACCTGAAGATGCAGAATCAGTTTGGGTGAGCATGGCACTGTAACCTCGAATGGGTGCGTATCCTGTACCTACTGATTTTTATTTCAAACAGGCTGAAGAACCACTTTAACTTTATACTGCAAATGTGATGCACACTCTTTTTAAAGTATTTAATATTAATTGTATATTATAGTTATTAAAAAAAAATTGCGTTGTCTATCTGACTATATATCTTAACCTATCTGTCTAGAAGTTCCTAAATAAAAAAGGTGAGTTAATTCTAGCAGATAATAAGCAGAAAATCATTTTAAAATCATCCAATTGCAATAATTATTGCTTGGTAAATTCCAGGAAATGACTGCAGTGTTTCCTGAGTAAATTAAATCTGGCATAGATTTTAAACTCCTTAAGGGCATGTGCCTTTATACTTTTTTTGCCTGATCAGATTTTTATGTACTCACTAGCTGCTTAGTTAACTTTTACAGCTTTTATGTTTGCTTACTTGGCAATGCCATATTATTCCTTTGGGGTCAGTGCTTTAACTGGGCCGGAACGTGGCGGTACTCAGTACCGCCACTTCCAAAAATGGCCCTGGAGAGTACCAGCACCTCTCCGTGCGCCCAGTACGTGGGTTTCCCATACCGAAACGCAGCCCCAGGCGGCACTTTCAGGGGAGCGGCAGCCTGCGGCTCTTTTGTAGCTTTGCCGCGGATCCCGGATAAAAATAATAAAAAGGGCGCGCCGCGCTGTGATACATGTCCAGCCCTCCTCCTCCTAGCTCGTGTGATAGAGCCAGTGTGCTGTCTGTCACACAAGCTGGTCTAGAGGAGGAGGGCGGGACATGTATCAGCGCGCCAGAACTGTTCACCGTGAGACTGGAGAGAGGAAGATCCTGCCTTCAGAACTGTGAGTACACGTGTGAGGGGGAGGAGAGGGAAGACACTCATGTGAAGAGGGCTGCTGATGGGGACACACTCTGATGTAAGGAGGTCCTGATGGGGGACACTCTGATGTAAGGAGGTGCTGATGGGGGACACTCTGATGTAAGGAGGTGCTGATGGGGGACACTCTGATGTAAGGAGGTGCTGATGGGGGACACTCTGATGTAAGGAGGTGCTGATGGGGGACACTCTGATGTAAGGAGGTGCTGATGGGGACACTCTGATGTAAGGAGGTGCTGATGGGGGACACTCTGATGTAAGGAGGTGCTGATGGGGGACACTCTGATGTAAGGAGGTGCTGATGGGGGACACTCTGATGTAAGGAGGTGCTGATGGGGGACACTCTGATGTAAGGAGCTGCTGATGGGGACACTCTGATGTAAGGAGGTGCTGATGGGGACACACTCTGATGTAAGGAGGTGCTGATGGGGGACACTCTGATGTAAGGAGGTGCTGATGGGGGACACTCTGATGTAAGGAGGTGCTGATGGGGACACTGATGTAAGGAGGTGCTGATGGGGACACACTCTGATGTAAGGAGGTGCTGATGGGGACACACTCTGATGTAAGGAGGTGCTGATGGGGGACACTCTGATGTAAGGAGGTGCTGATGGGGGACACTCTGATGTAAGGAGGTGCTGATGGGGGACACTCTGATGTAAGGAGGTGCTGATGGGGGACACTCTGATGTAAGGAGGTGCTGATGGGGGACACTCTGATGTAAGGAGCTGCTGATGGGGACACTCTGATGTAAGGAGGTGCTGATGGGGACACACTCTGATGTAAGGAGGTGCTGATGGGGGACACTCTGATGTAAGGAGGTGCTGATGGGGGACACTCTGATGTAAGGAGGTGCTGATGGGGACACTGATGTAAGGAGGTGCTGATGGGGACACACTCTGATGTAAGGAGGTGCTGATGGGGACACACTCTGATGTAAGGAGGTGCTGATGGGGGACACTCTGATGTAAGGAGGTGCTGATGGGGACACACTCTGATGTAAGGAGGTGCTGATGGGGGACACTCTGATGTAAGGAGGTGCTGATGGGGGACACTCTGATGTAAGGAGGTGCTGATGGGGACACACTCTGATGTAAGGAGGTGCCTATGGGGGACCCTTTTGCACATTTTATTTATGTTCAGTAGCTCTTTCTACAGTAGCTCTTTTTCAGGGTACTTTCTAAGGGTATTTTCATGTTCAGTATTGGGGGGGGGGGGCACCGGCGCCTAATAGAGTACCGGCACCTCTTTTGGTCCACTTAAAGCACTGATTGGGGTTGATTTACTAAAGGCAAATAGACTGTGCACTTTGCAAAGTGCATTTATACTCTGAAAGTGCAGTTGCCCCAGGGCTTAGTAAATAAAGTAAATCTTCACTTTGCAAAGAATACCCAATCCCATGCAAGAAAAAAAAAAAAAGCATTTTTGCTTGCACGTGATTGGATGATGGAAGTCAGCAGGGCTTCTGCTCATTTACTAAGCTCTGGAGCAACTGCATTTGAAGAGTGCAAATGCACTTTGCCAACCCCACTGTTTCTATTGCAAAAATGCAAAAAAATTAAATCTTTTTATCAGTTATGCAGCATAGCGTAACAAAACTTTTACCCATACAAACATATACATCTCTATATACCATTTTATAAATTGATTTACAATTCATTATTTACTTTGTAACTTTAGTAAGGTAAAGATGCAATTATAAACAATAAAAGAAAAAAAAAGAAAAAGAAAAAGTTTTCTTTTTTATCGTATGGCACAGATTGGAAATTTAATACAAACATAAACGGCAACACATTTATTCTGTATACTCACAAGCTTATTAAAATTTTCATGACGAAAAAAATGAAAACAATTTTCTTAGCATTCGCTTAAACTTTAAAAATTTGTGAAACAAAAAAAATGATATTATTTTTTAGCATTCTCTTAAACTTTAAAAATGTGTGAAACAGAAAAAATGAAAACAATTTTTTTAGCATTTTCTTAAACTTTACAACTTTTTTTCTGTCTTATTACCTTTTTGATCAGTAGTTTGATGCAGGTGTCTTCCTCCGTGCTTAGCTTGGTTCAAGGTATAATTGTCGTTGGTTGTAGGACCTTCCGCTACGGTCTTGGAATTTTCGGTGTCATCTGGTTTAATTTCAGTACCGTCATTTTTAAGAGATGGCCATGCCAGCACAGGATTAAGTACAATGAGTGCAAAGGCACAGCACACAACCAGAGGAATGTACATGATGCTGAACCTCCCAGCTCAGTCACAGTCAGTCTTAGGATGTTATTCAGACACATATTATTCTCCTTTTTTAAATGTTTTCTTCAGCAGAGCCAGCCAATGGTTGAAGAGATAGGAAGGGCTTCATGCCAGCTTCATTCATAGTACATAGGTGTTAAACAAAGGGGAGTGGTGTGCTAATTCAGCATTACTAGTTCCACTACTTGCGGTCCCTCCTACCATCTCATAGCTTAGGCAGCCAAATTTATCCTCCTGGTCCCCGCCGGCTGTCACAGCAGCCTGGAAACTATCTGAGGAAACTCCCACACTGGATACAGCACTTTGCTTGTGAATGCTCAAACATGCTGTGAAGCAAATACAAAGCCAAAAAATGCGCTTTTTAACTGCAAACTAAAGAACTAGCCAGTCTGTCCCTTTTGGTTTCATTAAGGACTTGGAGAACAGGATCTAATTTAATGTCTGAGCGCAAACTTTAAAATAACATCAATCATTATTTTAGCTCATGCATTACCTACGAGAGGATAAAAAAAACAAAAACGCTTATTTCTAGAATGACAATCAGACCATTAGCATTCTTAGATTAGATATTTTTGTCCAATTTTTCTGTCTAGATCAGCTTAGATTTTATAAAATGTATTAATACTAATGTTTTTGTTTCTCGTTTTTATTCTATTTTTCATGAATCAATTTGAAGGCAATTTTTTTGGACTAAATTTGATTAGAAATGAAGCGCAAACTTTATAAATATCATACACATTGAGGACAGTGTTAACAACCTACCAGATTGAAATTTACTGACACAACACCCAAAATTTACTGGCACAACCAAGGCCTAGATTCACAAAGCGATTACGCCTGTGTAAATGTTGTTAGACTGGAGTAATTTCGACTTACGGGCGTTTTTACGCTAGTCGAAATCCTCAAACCATGAAAAGACACCTGCGGGCTTCATTTCGACTGTATTACGTGTTAGTACGCCTTCAGATCTACGCTGCAAGAAAATTGCGGCCACTGGGCGGACTTCCTGTTGTTTTTCGCTGTCAGGGTATGCTAATGAGCTTTTGCCTGCAATCCACAAAATTTCGCACTTTAAACGCAATCTCTTACGGCACCTTTAGTCATCTTTTTTTTCCGTTTCACTATACCAGCTTTTTGCTGCTCTAATATTAGACAGCCCATGTTAAGTATGGCCGTCGTTCCCGCGTCGAATTTCAACGTTTTCCGATGTCTTTTATTATTTTTAACGTAAGTCGCCCGGGAATAGGAATGTTCGTAAACGCCGCTACTCAAACAACGAATGACGTCACGACGTGATTTCGCGCAATGCACGGCGGGAAATTCCTGAACAGAGCATGCGCAGTTCGATCGTCGCGGGGACGCGCTTAATTTAAATGCTTCACGCCCCCTAATCACGTATTTCGATTGCGCGGCGGAAAAAAAATACGACACAATAGCGTACGCGCAAAAAAACTACCTGAATTCGGTGTAGAGTCTGGTGAAATACGGCAGCGTACCGTATTTCGATTACGCAGCGGAATATTACGTCTTTGTGAATCTGCCCCCAAGTTTTTACTGGCAGTTCCAAAAGTTAAAAAATTACAAATTTTAAGTGCACATTCCAGTATGTAGGCTACAAAAAAGTACAATATGCAATGTGATTTAAGGTAAATATTAAGGCAAAAAGTATATTTCTTATTTTATTTTCAATATAGCAAGTAATTAACTCAGGAACAGGACTCTGGAGGGCAAAACATTAGAATGGGTGATGCACACATAACAATTGACTCTCACGGTAATACTGACAGCAGTGTGTAGCAGCACAGATCATCAACATGACACGCCCCATCCTGAGTCACAGTGACAGTCTCTCTCCATGCCAGGTGGTCCCTTCAGTCCCCCCCAGTCCAAACAGCACTGTTAGTCCCGCTCCCGGCTTGCCTTAATCCCATCCTGCCTTAATCCCATCCTGCAGACCCGCACATGAGGTTCCGGCCACTCCCTTGTACCATGGCATAACACGACATGCTCAGACACCGCCTGCACCAGACCTGACCCCACCGACAACGCCCAAACACACAAGCCACGGCCATATTTTTTACTGGCAACTTTTTCCTCTTAGGCCTCGTACACACGACCAAGGAACTCGTCAGAAAAGACACATAGTTTTCCTCGACGAGTTCCTTGTTAGGCTTGTCGAGAAACTTGACAAGCTGTCTTTGCGTACACACTGTCAAGACCAAATCTCCCCGTTCTCAAACTCGGTGACTTCACCACATACAATGGCAGGGGAAGTTCGATTCCACTGGCACAACCCTAGGGGCTGCTTTTGCTAATCTCATCATGTTACTACGTGTTAGGAAAAAGTTTGGTAAGAGACATTTGCACTTTTCAGTCTGTTACAGCGTGACAAATTTGCTATACCCATTACAAATACAACTTTTACCGAAGGTGTGCGGGTTTCTAAGCATACACACCAACGTGTTTCTCGTGGAAAACTAGCCCGACGAGGAACACGATGAGCCAATTTGGACTCCCATCGAGGAAAAAGAGAACTTGCTCTCTTTTTCCTCGTCGAGTTCCTCGACAGTTTACTCGATGAAAAGCATACACACGACCGTTTTCCTCGACAAAAAAGCTCTCCCACCAAGTTTCTTGATGGATTCTGTCGAGGAAACCGGTCTTGTGTACGCGGCCTCACTGGCATTTACTGTCTGCCAGTAAAAATACTGACGGTTGGCAACACTGATTGAGGATGATTTATTACTCACAAGCAAACTGCCCCGTTGCAAAAATACTGCAACAGGATAATCGCTCTGCACTGGATCACGTACATAACCATGATCCAGCATTTCTGGGTAAGGGGGGTACATGCTTGCCACCCCATCTGTGCTTTGATTCGGTACAGCACAAGTCGGTCAGCAGGTACCAGCCAGTGATATATGTCTGTAACCTGCTAATTGGCTGACCGAATCACAGTAAAGAGCCCTGTGTTTACTACCAGGGCTCTGTACGTCGTAGCAGATGTGAGTGTTTTTTTTACTTTGCAGGGGGAAAATACAACCACATTAATTAAATTAAAAGCAGTACACACGACCGTTTTCCTCGACAGAATCCATCCAGAAACTTGGTGGCAGAGCTTTTTTGCAGAGGAAAATGGTCGTGTTCCTCGTCAGGAGTCTCAATTTCCTTGTCGTGTTCCTCGTCAGGCTGGTTTTCGACGAGAAACACGTTCGTGTGTATGCTTAGAAACACGCGCATGCTCAGAATAAAGTATTTGACGGGAGCGCACCTTCGGTAAAAGGAGCGTTTGTAATAGAGAGCGCATTTGTCACGCTGTAACAGTATGAAAAGTGCAAATTGCCTCTTACCAAACTTTTACTTAACACGCAGTAACATGAGATTAGAAAAAGCAGCCCCAAGGGTTGTGCCAGTGGAATCGAACTTCCCCTGCTGTCGCACGTGTTGTAAGTCACCGCGTTTGAGAACGACGAGATTTGGTCTTGACAGTGTGTACGCAAAGAAAGCTTGTCAAGTTTCTCGACAGGCCTAACAAGGAACTCGTCAAGGAAAATGATGTGTCTTTTACGACGAGTTCCTTGGTCGTGTGTACTAGGCCTTAGGTACACAGTTAACCCCTTGAATGCCCCTAGATGTTAACCCCTTCCCAGCCAGTGTCATTAGCACAGTGGCACTGTATAGTATTATCGCGATCACTGTATTAGTGTCATTGGTGATGTTAGTGTCAGTTCCCACCTAGTGCCAGATTACCCGCCGCACTATTATAGTCCCACTATAAGTCGCTGAACTCCACCATTACTAGTATAAAAAATTGGGTATACATATCATCATTTGTAGACTCTATAACTTTTTGACATGTGCATTCCTTTTCTTCTGAATGCATTTTCAGGTATTTGCGTTATCGTTTTAACAAACGATAACGAACGCGCAGAATCCGATATCTGAAAGATCCGACATAAAAAAAAATGCTTTATTTTCGTTTTGTTGCTACAACAGTTCGATAAAGATAGGAGATTCGACATTATAGTGGCAATAGCAATCTGTGTCTATCGAACCTGCGGTCGAATGTGCCTAACCTAAGGCCTCTTTCACATTGGAGCTGGAGCCACGGTGGCGGTATAGCGCCGCCAAACCGCCGGGATTCCTGCGGTAATCGGCCGCTAGCGGTGCAGTATTAACCCCCGCTAGCGGCCGATAAAGGGTTAATACCACCTGCAATGCGCCTCTGCAGAGGCACATTGCGGGCGGTATTGCCACAGTTTCCCATTGTTTTAAATGGGAAGGAGCAGTATACATGCCGCTCCTCTCACCGCTCCAAAGATTCTGCTGACAGGCGATTTTTTTTCTCTCCCGCCAGCGCATCGCCTCAGGCTTTCACATTGAGTAGGCAGTGAAGTCATTTTTTAGGTGGTATAGCAGCGCTATTTTTAGCTCTGTACCGCCTGAAAAACTCCTCAGCGTGAAAGGGGTCTTACTCTATTAGTCCAATATTATTCTACATAGAGAGGAAAGATTCAACATTTTAGAGACATGAAGATTCGACATAGAGAGAAAACATTCGACATTATAGAGACAAATTATGAATGACGAAGATTCGATGAAGCAGAGAAAAACATACAAACGTTGAATCTGTCATTGAAGGCTTATGGTGTCTATCGAAAGTTCTAAGAAGATTCGACAAGCAGCTAAACTGTACGATACTGCAATCATACATTTCCTGTCACATGCTCGACCCATAGGCTATAGAAGAATTTGAATGTTAGTTGACTAGTAAAAATAATTCATAAATATAATTATTACTAGTGCCATACAACTTTGTATACACTTTGTGGTGTCTCGCAGCAGTGACACCTATGCCGAAATCAGGAGATCACCTTTAGCCCCTCCCACTTTGCATTCCTCACCGGTCAGCTGACCTCTAGTCCCTTCCCCCCAGCCATGCCGTGAACTGAATGGGTGGCAACAAAGAGGCTGATTAGGCAAGCGTTGGGCTCCGGGGACAGCCCTGTTGGGCGGCCGCGAAAAGGCTGGGAGAGCGGTGTGGGCTTCAGGAACAGCCCAGGATTCAGTGACCCCTGGCAAATCGTTATTTGACCCTAGAGGGGGTCCCGACCTCAGGTTGAGAACCACTGTTCTATAG
Source organism: Rana kukunoris (assembly GCA_029574335.1). NCBI lineage: Eukaryota > Metazoa > Chordata > Amphibia > Anura > Ranidae > Rana > Rana kukunoris. The sequence continues at coordinate 134,948 of JAJQKJ010002754.1, forward strand.
CTTGTAGGCGGAACATTAGACCAAAAATTTACAGTTGCGGCATCGTACAGTTTAGCTAATTTTAAGATTTTCAGACGAATGCATTTTATAACGAAACAAAATAAATAAAAACTAATTTTTCGGGAGTAACTAAATAAATTTATTTTTCGGACGAAAACAAGATTCCAAAACAAAATATTTCAGTGTGCACATGTCTAATTTTTTTCCCCCACTCCTTTCCTGACTGGTCGGGCGGCGTGCTCGGATACGGGTCTGGTATGGATTGTGGGGGAACCCCACGCCGTTTTTTTGGCGTAGGGGGGTTCTCCCTACAATCCATACCAGACCTAAGGGCCTGGTATGCTCCTGGAGGGGAACCCATGTCGTTTTTTTATTCAAAATTTGGTGGTCATGATTCATACCAAACACGGCATCTAGAATTGGCGGGAATCCAAGTCGGTTTCCCCGTCGCTTCTATGTCGGCTTTTTCCCGTTGCGGCAATCCGGCTCAGTGCTGGCTCCCACAACGGGGCTCGTAGGTGCAGAGGCGTATCTAGTGAAAATTGTGCCTATGACAAGCACTGAAATTTCGCCCCTGTCGAAACGTTTGAAACTTACCTTTCAGATAACCTTAAAAAAAACAGCTAACAAAACTATTGATATTTATCATCCCTTGTGATACTTGTGACATATCCTCTTTATGGAGAATCTGGGGTTTATTAGACACCTGATCCCTCCTCTGCCCTCCAAGGCATATTGGCTGCTTTCTTTGCTGATACCAGCCAGGTACATTTAAAACCGATGCCGGAAGTGTTGAACTCTTCATCACTTAAAGGGGTTGTAAAGGTAAAAACTCCACACAGTAATGCAAAGCTTTCTCCCTGGTGTGGTGTGTCGTGCTCGCCCCTCCCTTGGACTATAGGAGAGTCAGGACGCCCACTAACACACAGCTTCTTTCTCTATCTTCAAAGTAGTGAGCATCCTGACTCTCCTGTAGTTCAAAGGAGGGGGCGAGCATGACATTTCACACCAGGGAGAAAGCCTTGAATTACTGTGTGGAGTTATGGACAGAAGAACAGGAAGTGAGGATTTCTCAGAAGAAATAAGGACATTTAAAAGCAAAATGGAAGGATGAGGTAAGTGAAGGAGGACTGCACTAAGGTAAAGGAAGCTATTTAGGGAATTATTTTTTTTCCTTTACAACCCCTTTAAGGCCTCAGCTTTCACAGAGGAGAGGGAGAAACTGATGATCCTCCTTTGTGCGCTGCCAATCCATCCAGATAGAATGGGAAAGCCTGGGAGAACATGGGAGGCTGTGGCTGAACGCAGCAGGGATAGCGCTGCCATTGTCCATTAGCAACGGTGCTAAAAAAGGAGATCCTGCCTATGCTCAGGAGGAGGGAAAAAAAGACCCTCAGACCCTGGGAAGTGCCTTGCTGCTCAACAGTGCCCCTTCTTGTGGCACCCATGGCACTTGCCATGGCTGCCATACCCTAGATACGCCACTGCGTAGGTGGTCACTCTCCTTGAGAAAAGGAGCGAGATTGACGCAATATCACGGTCACCTACTATACAGAACCCTGAGCTCTTTAGGTAGGCCACTATGCATATCTATCATTCTTGACCTATATGTAACTCCCTAGCACTGTTACCTCCACATTCAAATTGACTATCATAAATGGAATTATTTGAGGCACTTATTTTTTTATTTTTTTGCATATTATCTTTTTATTTATAAATTTTTCAGATTAACAGCATATAAAGTCAGTGTCTCCACCTTGCATTTCCATTTTATACCAATCAAAAACATACAATCCCTCCCTGAACCCCCTCCTCTAAAAAGAGGCACTTCTAAGAGAGATTGGGTATCTAACATATGCTATTCAATTAATATGATGATCTGTAGGCCAGTGGCGGCTGGTGCCCAAAGTTTTTGGGGGGAGTGCAAACGAAAAATGCAACCACTGTGCCATGCCATCAAATGCAGTCACTGTGCCATGCCATCAAACGCAGCCACTGTGCCATCAATTCGCACCACTGTGCCATGCCATCAAACGTAGCCACGGTGCCATGCCATCAAATGCAGCCACTGTGCCATCAATTGTCACCACTGTTCCATGCCATCAAATGCAGTCACTATGCCATGCCATCAAACGCAGCCACTGTGCCATCAATTCGCACCACTGTGCCATGCCATCAAACGGAGCCACTGTGCCATCAATTCGCACCACTGTGCCATGCCATCAAAACACAGCCACTGTGCCATCAATTGTCACCACTGTGCCATGCCATCAAACGCAGCCACTGTACCCATCAATTGTTGCCACTGTGCCAATTGTCACCACTGTGCCCTTTAATTGTCGACACTGTGCCCATTGATGTCACTGTGCCCTTTAATTGCCGCCACTGTGCCCATTGCCCCCACTGTGCAAAAGTTTCCCCACTGTGCCAAAGTTTCCCCACTGTGCCAATTGTCACCACTGTGCCCATTGTCGCCACTGTGCCCTGTAAAATGCCCCCCCCCCCCACCCGGCACTTACCTTTCTGGAAGTCAGCCATCCTCCTAGTCCTTCCACGTCCCTCGATGTCTTCTCCCGCCCTCGATGACGCTTTAGCCAATCAGGTTACCGATAACCAGAACCGGTGAACCTGATTGGCTGAGACGCCTGTCAGTCTTATCCAAGGAACCCACCCCAGTCCGTTCCCTGGATAAGCACTCAGAAGGCTGAGGGCTGTACTTGGAAAGCCCATCAGAGCCGCTGGCTCTAATAGGCAGTTCCGCGGTGCGCGAGCCAGAGGGGGCGGTGCTCCAGCTCCCTCTATAGACGCACCGCCACTGCTGTAGGCATACAAAACACTCCACCAGGTGGCATAAATAATCTACAGTACATAGACGTGAACCAACAATGCACTAGCTTAAAGGAACCTATTTAGAAAATAAAAGACAAACCTTTCCAACCCCTTTAAGAATCCCTCTTTGCGAGAGGCTTTTTTATCCAACAAAAGAGTCACTTTAAGCTCAACTGAGAGCTCCAAATGACGTTATATACAGAATGTATTCATTCAGAGCTCCTGATGTGAAGCTGCATGCCTGTTGAATAAATATATTTTCTGAGTGGGCAGTCAGTAGAAACTAATGGCAAAGAATTATGTACACATTAAACATTTTCCAACATATACTGTTGAATTAAAGAAATGTGTTTTTGATCAAACACACCATTACCATTAACTTGTTATTTAGTGGGTCATTTATTCCTGGCTTTCACAGAATTAAAGCTGTCAAACCTCTAAGGCCGCGTACACACGATCGAATCTATCTGCTGGAAATGGTCCGACGGACCGTTTCAGCAGACAAATTCGATCGTGTGTACGGGCGGACAGATGGGTTTTTCCAGCAGACAGATTTCAAAGCATGCTTTAAAATCTGTCTGCTGGGAACCCGTCCGTCTGACATGTCTGCTGGTTAGTACGCTAACCAGCAGACATATCTGCCCCGCATGCGTCGAATGGATTCGATGCATGCGCGGAAGTGTTTTACTTCCTGATGACGGTGACGTGGCGGCGTTAACCTCACTGCCACGTCACCGCGCTGTCTGCCGGTGGGGATTTTGGTTTGATCGTGTGTATCCCAGCAGACAAATCCGATCAAAACGGTCTGTCAGACCGATTTGATCGGATTTATTTGGTCGTGTGTACGCGGCCTTAGAATTGTAAAATATTTGACATCCTTAGAATGAAAATAAACCTGTGTTGTGTCTACTTCCACAATATAGTATGCAGTTATGCCCAAAGAATGACAATAAATAGAACAAAAAAATAAATAAACTTTGTCCTCTGATTAGATATGATACTATCTTCCGGAATCTGTTTTTTGTATTCTCATAATCTACTTGTCACATCTTAGATTCTTGTAATTGAAAAACATTTTATTTTTGGATTTCAGGATATTACAAGGTGGCTTCACCTTATGCCTTGTACACACGATCGGAATTTCCCATGGAAAAAGTCTGACTCACTTTTTCCATGGGAAATTCCAACCGTGTGTATGCCCATCTGAGTTTTTTCATCGGATTTTCCAATGAACTCAATCAGAGTTTAGATAGAGAACATGTTCTCTTTTACTCCGTCGGAATTCCGATGTGAGTTTGGTCAGACAAAGGTCCGATCGCATGTACGGGGCTTAACACACCTGACCTAAAACACTTATCAAAAAATGATAGAACAAAGTCAGTATTATAATGGTGCATAAGTAGCAGCTAAACACTACTGTAAAATCACTAAAACACAACTTGATGCAATCCAAAAGTAATCAGTGTAGACCTGAATTAAACATATGTAACAACTCTAAATACATTTCACATTAAAGGGGTTGTAAAGGTTTGTTTTTTATTTTCTAAATAGGTTCCTTTAAGCTAGTGCATTGTTGGTTTACTTACCTTTTCCTTCGATTTCCCTTCTAAATGTTTTTTTCTTTGTCTGAATTTCTCACTTCCTGTTCCTCCTTAGTAAGCTTGCCCCATCATCCGAGCCGTTCTGGCTGGGGGTTAGTCAGTGAGCACACCCCCTCCCTTGGGACTACATCCCTGCGGAGAGACGATGTTAACCACTTAAGGACCGCCGCATGTACATTTACGTCGGCAGAATGGCACCGACAGGCACATCAACGTATATATACGTTGGTGCCTTGGGGGGGATCGGGGGTCCGATCGGACCCCCCCCCCGTACATGCGGCGGTCCGCGCGGCTGCAGGAGCGATCCGACAAGTGGGGGCGGCTATCCGTTTTCATCCGCCCCCTCCGGATCGCTCCCAGCCAATGCGCGCGCCCGCCTGACCTGTCACTTCCTCCTCCTGTGTAAACACAGGAAGGAGGAAGCGACGTGATCTCTCCCTCGGCGTTTGTTTCAAGCGCCGCTGAGGAGAGATCACTACAGAACAAGTAAGTCCTGCACCAACACTACACTACACACACACATTTAACCCCCGCGATCGCCCCCCCCCCCCCCCTCCCCCCTGTCACAGTGTCACTGAATGCAGTAATCATGTATGATTACTGTATTTAGTGTCAGTGTGACAGACAGTGTGACAGTCAGACAGTCAGTAGTGTCAGGGTAGCCCCCCCCACCCCCCCCAATAAAGTTTTAACCCCCTGATCACTGCCCTAGTTAACCCTTTCACTCCCTATTGCCAGCGTCACTAAGCGTTCATTTTTCTGATCGCTGTATTAGTGTCGCTGTTCCCGCTAGGTAGCTAATTTTTTTTTAATGCGATTTTTTTTTTACTAAAGACATGCGGCTAAATAAATTTTGGCCTAAATGTTTGACTAAAATTTAGTTTATTGGTTTTTTATTATAACAAAAAGTAAAAAATATAGATTTTTTTTCAAAAATGTCGCTCTATTTTTGTATATAGCGCAAAAAATAAAAATCGCAGAGGCGATCAAATACCACCAAAAGAAAGCTCTATTTGTGGGAAAAAAAGGACGCGAATTTTGTTTGGGAGCCACGTCGCACGACCGCGCAATTGTCTGTTAAAGCGACGCAGTGCCGAATCGCAAAAACCCCTTGGGTCATTTGCCAGCGTATTGGTCCGGGTCTTAAGTGGTTAACGTTCACATCCTCCACAGGGATGTAGTCCCAAGGGAGGGGGCAAGCACGCTGACTAACCCCCAGCCAGAATGGCTCGGATGATGGGGGCAAGCTTTGTCATGCCTTCATTCATAAGGCTCATCATCTTTGTAGTTTTGACCTCAGTTTGAATTAAATCAATGCTGCCATCTAGTGGACTTTCTGTTTAATTGCACCACATGTATGTTAATATAGTCAGCTAGTATGGCTCATTAGTTTGGCCTATGCAGGCTCCCGTATTTTTATCCCATGAGGCCTTTCAGTACCTCCAGAGCCTCCATTTTCCATTTTCCTTCCAAGCATAGCACATGTCTCTGAGTTCTGTCTCACGTCAGCCATATCGATGCATCTACGGTACGTGCAACTTTGTCTCTTTAGATAGATAGATAGGGAGGCTCTAATTGTGTTATTGTTTATTAATTGTAATCTGTTTGTATCTATTACAGTTTTACTCTGTCTTGTGCTAATAAAAGTTCATAAGGATTCTGCGCCTACTGGAATGCATTAGTATGAGAAGAGTTATCAGTGTGCCCAAATACACATCAGTCACGTGTAGTGAGGGGCATAACAGTAAAACGTAGGCTTCAAAACATGGCTGGCACACAGAACTTCCAGCGAAACAAAGGTTTCTAAGCACGGCCAGCATTCAGAACGCCATAGAAACCAAGGCTTCTAAGCGCAGCTACCTCATAGAACGCCAAAGTGACATCAGGGTTATCGGCTTCCATATACAGCTAGACATCATGTCGCAGACAAAGTCAGAGCACCTCGTGACAAGGTCAGAAGTTTGCTCCACGAGCTCAAGGAAGTCAGTGAAAAGCGAAACAATCACCACTGCCCGCGCAAAGGCAGAATCTGCTAAGGTGAAAGCTGACTTTGCAGCAAAAGAGGCTGAAGTAAAGGCTAGGTTTGCTGAAACAGAGATGCAAATCAAATTAGAGAAGTTACGTATGGAAACTGAATCTGAACGGTTACGCATGGAAATTGCATTAGGAAAGTTACGCATGGAAACTGCATTAGAGAAACTAGCTGCAGAGAAGGAGTCAGTGGCTGCTGCAGCCGAGGCAGACATCCTAGAAGAACTTGCAAAGCCCACCAGTGAGCGGCGCAGCAACGTGCTAGGGGAAGAATCCGTTCCTCATGACAATACAGAGCGTACCTCAGAATATGTGCGGCGACACGCCAAACCAGACAACTGCCCGCTTACAGCGCCAAGAGCGAAATCAACTCCCGCCATTCACACGCCTTATATCAAGCAAGAAAGTGAACCTGCACTTAGTCAGTTTTCTGCACATTCTGCACCCAGGCTATCAAAGCACTACGCCACAGTTGACCGAGTCGAAAATGAAGAACAACAGGTTAAAAGACCCAGCGACAGCGTCTCTGATGACCGCATCTACTCCACAAGTTCCTGGCACAACAAAGCGCCCCCCGGCTACTCGCACAACGATCAAGGTATGTCAGACTTCTTCAAGCTCTTGGCACGACGTGAACTGTTAGCAAAGGGACTTGCGAAGTTTAACGATCGCCCTGAAAGCTATAGAGCATGGCGTTCGTCCTTCAGAAATACAGTTAAGGATCTTGGGTTTAAAGAAAGTGAGGAAGTCGATCTCCTAGTCCAATCACTGGGGAATGAGTCATCAGAGCATGCAAGGAGAATAAGAGACATTAACATTAATTACCCAACCAAAGGGTTGAGCATGATATGGGACAGGATTGATGAATGTTACGGTTCCCCAGAAGTTCTAGAAAACTCTCTTTTTAAAAGAATAGAGGACTTTCCCAAGATTTCTAACAAAGGCTACCAGAAGCTGAGAGAATTGAGTGACCTAGTGACAGAACTCCAAATAGCCAAATCAGAAGGAGACTTGCCAGGCCTTGCCTTTCTGGACACAGCCCGTGGTGTTAACCCTATAGTGCAGAAGCTACCTTACAGCCTTCAAGAAGCATGGATTACACGAGGCTCCAACTACAAGCAAAGGCACGATGTTCCCTTCCCACCATTCTCTTATTTTGTGGACTTTATTCGCCACCAAGCAAAGATTAAAAATGATCCAAGTTTTGACATCTCATCATCTGACTCCGCTCTCCCTAGGCCAAGTAAGCCTGCTTTAACCCGCAACTTCAAAGCCACACCTGTCGCAGTACGCAAAACAAGTGTATCTCCAGCTGAGAATCCAAGCAGAGAGTGCCCTCTTCACAAGAAGCCTCATTCGTTGTCAAAGTGCAGAGGTTTTAGAGAAAAGTCTCTCCAAGATCGCAGAACCTTCCTCAAAGAAAACAGAATTTGTTACAGGTGCTGTGCATCAACTTCTCACATCAGTAAAGACTGTAAGGTGGGCATCAACTGCTCTGAGTGTAACAGCACAGAACACAACACAGCTCTACATCCAGGGCCAGCGCCATGGACTCTTACCCCCTCACTCCAAGTGGAAGAGCACGGCGAGGAGCAACACGACACAGTACCTCCCGTAGTTACACCCCAGTGCACCCAAGTATGTGGAGAAGGTCTGTCCAACAAATCCTGCTCTAAGATTAGTCTTGTTACAGTCTACCCCACAGGCCACAGAGAAAAAGCAGTGAAGCTATACGTGATCCTGGACGATCAAAGCAACAGATCACTCGCCAGCTCAACCTTCTTTGACACCTTCAGAATCAAGGAAGCAAACTCTTCATACTTACTCAAGACTTGTACAGGGGTAAGTGAAGAAACTGGGAGAAGAGCCATCGGTTACCAAATCGAATCCTTTGATGGTCAGACAACCCTGCCTCTGCCAACTCTTATCGAGTGCAATCAGTTCCCAACTGAAAGAGAGGAGATCCCTACACCAGAGGTGGCACTTCATCACAGACATCTGAAGGGCATAGCACACCTCATCCCTGAACTGGATCCCCAGGCTGAGATAGCACTTCTCCTTGGGAGGGACATCATCAGAGTTCACAAGGTGAGAAAACAAATCAATGGTCCCCACAACTCCCCCTATGCCCAGAAGCTAGATCTCGGATGGGTCATCATAGGCAACGTATGCCTAGGGAGTGTTCACAAACCAACCAGAGTGAACTCTCTCTTTACAAAGACACTTGAGGGTGGGCGTCCATCCTTATTTCAGCCTTGCACCAACAGATTCCTCGTAAGAGAGAAGCCTGCCAGTGTAATCCATTCCAACCCTTACACCACTAATCTTCCTTGTGATGAAGACAGAGATCGTTTGGGATGCTCAGTTTTCCAAGAGACTAAAGAAGATCACAAACTTGCCCTATCAATTGAAGATCATATCTTCCTGGAAGTGATGAGACAGGGATTCCACAGAAACAATGAAAACAGCTGGGTAGCACCCCTGCCTTTCAGAGCACAGAGACCCTGCCTTGCTAACAACAGAGAACAAGCTTTAAAGCGCTTTTCTTCTCTTAAACGCAATCTTCAAAGGAAGCCAGAAATGAAAGGGCATTTCTTCTCATTCATGAGTAAGATGTTTGAGGATGACCATGCTGAGTTAGCCCCACCTTTAAGAGACAATGAAGAGTGCTGGTACCTACCAATCTTCGGTGTCTACCACCCCAAGAAGCCAGGTAAAATCCGAGTAGTGTTTGACTCCAGCTCTCAGCACCAAGGGGTCTCACTAAATGATATCCTCCTAAAGGGACCAGATCTCAACAACACACTTCTTGGTGTTCTCATCAGGTTCCGCAAGGAAGCAGTTGCCATAGTTGCAGACATACAGCAAATGTTTCACAGCTTCCAAGTCAAAGAAGAACACAGGAACTTCTTGAGATTCCTATGGTTCAAAGACAATGACCCTACTAATGACATTACAGAATACCGCATGAAAGTGCACGTTTTTGGTAACAGTCCATCCCCTGCTGTTGCCATCTACGGACTCAAGCTATCTGCTCAAGAAGGTGAGAAAGACGTTACACAGTTTATTGAAAGAGACTTTTATGTAGATGATGGTCTGAAATCACTTTCTTCACCTGAAGCTGCAATAAGTCTACTCAAGAGGACTCAAAGCACACTTGCCTCTTCAAATCTTAGACTGCATAAGATAGCATCAAACAGCAAGGTCGTCATGGAGGCCTTCCCTTCTCAAGATTATGCCAGTGACTTCAAAGATCTGGACTTAGCTACAGACTCCCTTCCTATGCAACGCAGCCTAGGACTCAACTGGGACCTCAAGACTGACACCCTTACCTTTCAGGTCGACCAAGAGCCAAAACCCTTCACTCGGCGAGGTGTCCTATCCACCATCAACAGCCTGTATGATCCACTCGGGTTCGCTGCACCGGTGACCGTTCAAGGTAAGATTCTACTTAGAGAGCTTACCGCAGCCACATGTGATTGGGATTCTCCACTACCTCCTGAGAAAGAGACATTATGGGTAACATGGAGGGACTCTTTAAAGACTTTATCTAACCTACACATACATAGACCATACACCCACTTTCCTCCTGAAAGACTTCAGTCCAGAAAGTTATGTGTATTCTGCGATGCTTCAGTCAAAGCAATAGGAGCAGTAACCTACCTCAAGTCAGTAGACATCGAGGGCCAAATTCATATTGGGTTCGTTATGGGCAAGGCCAAGCTAGCACCATGTCCTGAAACCACCATTCCAAGATTGGAACTGTGTGCTGCTGTATTAGCAGTAGAACTAGCAGAACTTATTACAACTGAGATGGATATAGAACTCGAGGATACAGAGTTTTACACAGACAGCAAGGTAGTGTTGGGCTACATTTACAACGAAAGTAGGAGATTCTATGTCTATGTACACAACAGGGTCCTAAAGATCAGGAAGACTACACAACCCACCCAGTGGCGTTATGTCTCAACTGATCATAACCCAGCAGATCATGCCACAAGGTCTGTGCCAGCATCCCGTCTCAAAGACACCACATGGCTCACAGGACCACCCTTCCTGTACAAGTCAGTGCCTACCACTCCACAAAGGGAGACTTATGAGCTGTTAGAACCTGAATCTGACTCAGACATCCGTCCTCAGGTTTCCACACTACATACAACAATTTCTAACCAACTGTTGGGATCCAAGCGCTTCGATAAGTTCTCCACTTGGAAATCCTTACAAAGAGCTACAGCTTGCTTGGTTCACATAGCCAGATCCTTTAAAGGCATCCCTACGAGTCAAGGTTGTTGCAAAGGTTGGCATTATTGTCACAGGCCACATACAGTAGATGAGCTCACAGAAGCAAAAAATGTAATCATCCGCTGTATCCAACAAGAGACTTATGCACTAACACTAGAATGCCTTCAATATAACAAGAGCATTCCAAAGAACTGTCCTCTAAGGAAACTCAACCCCTTTATAGACAATGAAGGACTGTTGAGAGTTGGAGGGCGCATCTCAAATGCAGAACTTGATAGTGGTGAAAGCAATCCTGTCATAATACCAAATAACCATGTTGCTTCTTTACTTGTGGAACACTACCACACACAGACAAAACATCAAGGACGTTTGTTCACGGAAGGAGCTTTGCGTGTGGCTGGACTCTGGATAGTGGGAGCCAAGAGACTTGTGAGTAAAACCATTTTCAAATGTATCACCTGTCGTAAGCTTCGTGGTATTTTCCAAACCCAGAAAATGGCCAACCTTCCTGCAGACCGTCTCAGTACAGAACCCCCTTTTACAAACGTCGGTCTTGATGTGTTTGGGCCTTGGGCTGTCATCACACGTCAAACCAGAGGGGGCAGTGCCAATAGCAAACGCTGGGCTGTCATGTTTACTTGCATGTGCATCAGAGCTGTACACATAGAGGTAATTGAGTCTTTAGATACATCCAGCTTTATCAATGCCCTGAGACGTTTCATCTCTATTAGAGGCCCTGTCAAGTACATACGCTCTGATAGAGGAACCAACTTTGTTGGAGCTTGCAAAGAATTGAATATCACTTCAAACCTTGACACAGAACACGTCGGGAGATACCTTTCAGAACAGGGTTGTACATGGACGTTTAACCCCCCACACTCTTCTCACATGGGAGGTGCTTGGGAGCGTATGATTGGTATAGCTCGAAGAATCCTAGATTCAATGTTCCTCCAATTGGGAACTTCAAAACTCACACATGAGACTCTGACAACCTTCATGGCTGAAGTATCAGCTATAATGAATGCCAGACCCTTGACATCTATACCCAATGATCCTGAAGATCCTTTCCTGCTTACACCTTCCACTTTGCTCACTCAGAAAGTCGAGGCGATCACAGCTCCTTCTGTCAATCTCGACCCAAAGGACTTATACAGATGTCAATGGAAAAGAGTACAAGTGCTAGCCAACACCTTTTGGAACAAGTGGAAGAAACAATACTTGTCTAATCTACAGACCAGGAACAAATGGCAAGACAGTAAGCCCAACCTAGAGCCTGGTGCCATTGTTCTCATGAAAGACTCTCAATCAAAGAGAAACGAGTGGCCTTTGGGTCTGATAACCCAAGTGTTTCCCGGTGAAGATGGACACGTCCGGAAAGTTGAACTCAAAGTCATTAGGCAAGGCCAGCCTAAACTTTTCCTCAGACCTGTTTCCGAACTTGTTTTGTTACTCTCCTCCGGAGTGCCATAATGTGTGGTATCCGCGGGAAACCAGGCGAGGAGTGTCATGCCTTCATTCATAAGGCTCATCATCTTTGTAGTTTTGACCTCAGTTTGAATTAAATCAATGCTGCCATCTAGTGGACTTTCTGTTTAATTGCACCACATGTATGTTAATATAGTCAGCTAGTATGGCTCATTAGTTTGGCCTATGCAGGCTCCCGTATTTTTATCCCATGAGGCCTTTCAGTACCTCCAGAGCCTCCATTTTCCATTTTCCTTCCAAGCATAGCACATGTCTCTGAGTTCTGTCTCACGTCAGCCATATCGATGCATCTACGGTACGTGCAACTTTGTCTCTTTAGATAGATAGATAGGGAGGCTCTAATTGTGTTATTGTTTATTAATTGTAATCTGTTTGTATCTATTACAGTTTTACTCTGTCTTGTGCTAATAAAAGTTCATAAGGATTCTGCGCCTACTGGAATGCATTAGTATGAGAAGAGTTATCAGTGTGCCCAAATACACATCAGTCACGTGTAGTGAGGGGCATAACAAGCTTATTGAGGAGGAACAGGAAGTGAGAAATTCAGACAAAGACAAACATTAAGAAGGGAAATCGAAGGAAAATGTAAGTGAACCAACAATGCACTAACTTAAAGGAACCGATTTAGAAAATAAAAAACAAACCTTTACAACCCCCTTTAACCCCTTAAGGACAGCCGCATGTACATTTACGTCGGCAGAATGGCACGGACAGACACATCAATGTACCTGTACGTGGCTGCCTTACCGTGGGTCAGGGGGTCAGATCGGGACACCCCCCCGGTACAAGCGACGGTCCCGGTGGCTGTAGGAGCGATCCGTGCTGAGGGGGCGGCGGTTCGTTTTTGTCCGCCCCCCGGATCGCTCCCAGGCAATGCGCGCGCTCCCCTGCAGTGTCACTTCCTCCTCCTGTGTAAACACAGGAAGAGGGAAGTATTGTGATCTCTGCTCTCAGCGTTTTTTTCAACCGCCGCTGAGGAGAGATCACATCACATAGTAAGTCTGCACAACACTACACTGACACCAGGACACGTAGGCACACTTAACCCCTTGCATTTAGTGTCAGTGTGACAGGCAGTGTGACAGGCAGTTAGTGTTAGGTTCAGGGTAGCCCCGTACCCCGCCCTAATAAAGTTTTAACCCCTTGATCACTGCCCTAGTTAACCCTTTCACTCCCTGTTGCCAGTGTCACTAAGCGATCATTTTTCTGATCGATGTATTAGGCCGCGTACACACGATAAAATCTGTCTGCTGGAAACGGTCTGCCAGACCGTTTCAGCAGACAGATTTGATCGTGTGTACAGGCAAACAGACAGATTTGGCCAGCCGACAGATTTGAAAGCAACTGTACTACGACAAGGGTAACAAAGCCCACTCCCTTCTTGCTAGGAAGCTACAAGACGGCGCACAAGCTACAACTCCACACCATCGTAGAAACAACTCGGGAATCCTGGTATCCCATCCTAGAGACATAGCCCACTCCTTTGCGGACTTTTACGAGACTCTTTACAACAATCGGGACATCCCAAATAATCCTCCCTCGCCTGACCTCACCCAGCGCATGCATGACTACTTAGAGCAGAGTGGAGTCTCCCGGCTCCAATCCTCGGACCTGGCCCCCCTAAACGCTCCCATCACAGAAGAGGAGTTGGAGCAGACCATTAAATCCCTACCATCACGCAAGTCCCCAGGCCCAGACGGTTTTTCCTATGAATACTATAAAGTGTTTCTCCCCCTCCTGCTCCCTCACATGTGCAAACTATTCAATGCTTTTTTGAACGACAACGCCAGTCCCCGACGACATGCAACGATCCTTCATTACGGTGATAGGTAAGCCGGACAAGGACCCCTCTCTCTGTGCCAACTACAGACCCATTGCCCTCCTGAACTCGGACGAAAATATTCACTAAATTACTTTCCATTCGTCTAAACTCTGTCCTCCCTTCCCTTATTCATAAAGACCAGGTGGGCTTTGTCCCGCTCCGCCAAGTGGGGGACAACACTAGGAAAATAATTGACCTTGTGGAGGTGGCGAACAGGGAGGGCCGGCAGTCCCTGCTGCTTGGCCTGGATGCTGAGAAAGCTTTTGACCGCTTGGGATGGCCATTCCTGTTCGCCACGTTATGCCATGTAGGGCTCAGGGGACCTTTCCTACGAGCTATCCAACACTTATACTCTGGCCCCTCCTCTCAAGTTAGGACCTCCTCTGCGTTTCCGGTGACTAACGGTACCAGACAGGGTTGCCCACTATCCCCCCTGCTTTTCGCGCTGTGTGTGGAACCCCTGGCCGCCACAATACGTAAGAACCCAGACATCAGGGGCAAGGATCGAGAGTTTAAAATTTCACTATTCACGGATGATATAATCCTCACACTGTCTCAACCTAGGACCTCCCTTCCAATCCTGAACTAGACCGATTTCCAGGATCCATTCCAGGCCGGGGCTTGCGGTGGCTGGGGAGCCCTCTCAGAGAGTCCCAGGGTAAGAGAGGGAGGAGGGAGGCCCGTCATTTGTGCGCTGATGGCCGCACTGGCTGCCTGTGAGTTAGAGAGGCAGGGTTCCCCAGATCTGGACCGACCCTGTGCTCCAGAGGGGGGTAGCTCCGCAGCTCTCCCCCGAACTGTCCATCCATTGGCTCCCCGTCGTGGGTACTGAGAGCGGTTGCCGGGTCCTCTGAGAGGGATGGGGAGCCTGCATCCGGCCCGTGGTTTAATTAAACAGTGGCTGTGTTTGATGGGCACAGTGGCTGTCTATGATGGGCACTGTGGCTGCGTTTGATGGCACAGTGACTGCGTTTGATGGGCACAGTGGCTGCTTTTGATGGGCACAGTAGCTGTGTTTGATGGGCACTGTGGCTGCGTTTGATGGTACAGTGGCTGTGTTTGCTGGTACAGTGGCTGCATTTGATGGCACAGTGGCTGTCTTTTATGGGCACTGTGGCTGCGTTTGATGGTACAGTGGCTGCGTTTGATGGTACAGTGGCTGCGTTTGATGGGCACAGTGGCGGCGTTTGATGGGCACAGTGGCGGCGTTTGATGGGCACAGTGGCGGCATTTGATGGGCACAGTGGCTGTGTTTGATGGGCACAGTGTGGTATCACTGATAGGTGACACTGATGGGAACTGATTGGCAGCACTGATGGCACTGAAAGGTGGCAATGGCGGGCACCGATTGGCACTGACAGGTGGCACTATTGGGTACTTATTGGCACTGAACTGTGGCAATGGTGGGCACAGATTGGCACTGAAAGATAGATGGCACTCATGGGCACTGATTAGTAGCACTTGTGGGAACTGATAGGTGCCACAGATGGGAACCGATGTCCCTGTAATAGAAGCCTGTTACAGGCTTTACTCTTTTCTCCTCACGCTGATGAGGAGCAAAAACACAGATAACCGGCTTCTGTTTACTTCCTGATCAGCTGTCATATGGCTGGCAGCTGATCTCATGGTAAAGGAAGCGCTGTCATTGGCCCCTTACCCTGTTTTGTGATCATCGAGTCTGAATGGAATGGAAGCCCAATCTATAGCCGTCATTCAGCTATGGCGCTATTAGCACAGACGGTTTTATTACAAATCAAAGACAAATATGGTGCATAGGATCATTAAAACTAAGTGTAGCATTTTATTAATGAATATCCAGTCGGATATCGGATGGATGTTTTGCTTATTCATATAAGGTGTCAAAGCAACACTGGAGTTCATTAGAACAAGCTCTAAATTTAAAGGGAGGCCTTTCCTGCAAACATAACACTGTCTGTAAATCTGAATATCTATGCAATGTTATTGTTGCACATGCTTTTCATGTTAGCTGTAACATCCTTCCCTATGTATGAAATGCTATGGCATCAGCCATGATACTGACCTGCATATGACCAGTCTGGACTCGGAGTATGTCGTTCATGCTGTGAATTCCAGTGTCTTGAGTGAGCAAATAGAGTATTTCTATTGTAATTTGTATAATGCATAGCTATGATTTTCCTTACAGTAAACTGAGAACCTATCAGTAACATTACAAGCTACCATGAATAAATTCTTGAAATTAAATACTTTACAGCAATGATATCATATTTAAATACGCTTTACTTTTTGTCACTAGAATGCAGTTCTTGAGCTCCAGTTCTGTGATTTTTGCCTAGGCTGAGATGATGTCATCAGTCTGCTACAGGCAGGAGAACACATTTTTTTAGGCCTCGTACACACGGGCAAGAATCTCGTCAGGAAAAAGACAGTTTTTCCCGACGAGATTCTTGGCAAGAATCTCTTGCCGCCCGAGTGTACACACTGAAGCCCCGTACACACGGCCGAGGTTCTCGGCAGAAACCAGCGAGAACCTCGCTGGGAGCCGCATTCTGCCGAGAACCTCGGCCGCGTGTACGCTCTCGGCGAGCCCCGCCCGTCGGGAAACCAGTCAAGCAAATAGAGAACAGGTTCTCTATTTGCTCGACGGCCCGTAGGGATGAATGGCTGGTTGCCTTTCCCGACGGGCGGGTCACCGATTCTGACGGCCGGCAGAGAACCTCGACGGGCGGAACGATGTGTTCTGCCCGTCGAGGTTCTCTGCCGTGTGTACGGGGCCTGACCTTTCAAAGGAACCACGGTTCTCTTAAAAGGCAAGAACATGGTGACATCATCGCGTACGATAAGCATGCGCTCATCACATTCGATGCCGTCGCTGCCATCTTGCTTCACCCTACCTATGCTGTGGAAGCTACCGCACATGCGTCAAAGTCATTTCGAGCATGCAAGGGTTTTCACGGCGACAGGTAAGTATACACACTCTCTTTTCTGTCTGGAAACAGGCCGACAAGAATCTCAATGAGAAAATAGAGCGCAGGTTCTATATTTTTCTCGTCGAGATTCTGGCCAGATTTCCTGTCGAGAAACCTGAAAGCCTCGTACACACGCTCGGTTTTCTCGGCAAGAAAGCTCTGCCAGCAGTTTTTTGATGAGAAAACCGGTCGTGTGTACGTGGCCTTAGTCTCTTTTCCTAGTGAGCAGACTACAACATTGTATGCTGCAGAAGGAGGCAGAATTGCACCAGACATGTTGTCACGTACCTGATGGGAGACTGAGATGACGAGGTCGGCCTCTCTTGTATCTCCAGCCCTGGCACCGCTGGAGATGGAACAGAGGATACCAAGGGACAGGAGGAACACGAGTGCCTGCAGGTGAAGGTTCAGACAGCCGTGGCGGGTCATGCGGAAGCCGGGTCAGGCAGCAGGCGGGCAGCGAGGTACCAAGCAGCAGGCGGTAGAAGTGTCAAATGGGTAGCCAAGATCGGAAACCGGAAGTCAGACGATAACAGAGTTCAGGATCAGGGTCAGGGCAAGTCGGGTTCAGCAACAGGAAGTAGGCAGGATGACAGCAGAAATTCCAGGTGTCAGGTTACTAGCTGAAGACCAGGCAGCAATGGGTCCGGGTCAGAGCACTTCCTTAAATAGGCAGTGAGTGCCAATTGGCGCTAGGGGCGCGCAAAGGCGTCCGTCGCGCGCGCATTGGCGTGTTCGTGTGTGCGCGCGCATGCGCATTGGTGCGCCTAAGTATTTCAGGACGCCCGTGTGCGCGCGCATGTGCATTGGTGCGCCCAGGACAGAAGGTTACAGTTCTCTTACACATGTGTTAACCAGCTACTGCACAGGTAATAGGATTTACATGAATGTGTAATTTCCTTATTAGCACCTTAATCCACTAACTAGATGCTTAACCTTTGCAATATCCGAACAAAAATGTTTTAAATAAAAACCAGAACTGGAAGTGATGTTATACACATCGCTTCCAGATTTTTTTGCTGCTAGGGAAGATCAGTGAATGTATGTTCAATGGTCTCTCTTCCCTCCACCCAGTGACACACACCATGTGGGTTCCAGGCCTGCAGGTGGGACAGCAGAGCCATGAAAGCATGGCGGGGAACCCTAATGGAGGGGCAGCCAGGAGTGTGTGTAAATCTCCAGCTGCCACATATGACATATGGGGGTGACAGTAAAACTGTTAAATTGTTTGTCAGACTTCTGAGAACCATAGAAAGGCTCTATTGATCTTGGCATAATGACAACCAGTGCCGGCCCAAGACATGGTGCTGCCTGGGACCAAGAATGAAATGCTGCCCCCCCCCCCAAAAAAAAATAATAATAATAACGCCCCCCGTATCATCTAAACACTGTTCCCAGGAGAGAGCGGGGACATGGAGCCGTCACCTAGGATGGAAGCTGAAGCAACCGAGCGGTTGCTCAGCCTCGGCTGCTGACATTGCGTGCGCGCTGGACAGGTAAGTGTCCATTTTTTAAAAGTCAGCAGCTGCCGTATTTGTAGCTGCTGACTTTTAAAAAAAAAAAACGTCGGAACCTCCGCTTTAACCATTAGAATAAGGAAAAAATATGCAGCGATGTGAGAAATGTATTAATAAAAATTGGAAATATATGTGTATCCAAAAACAAAAAATATGCATATTATACATATGCATACTTCGTTTTCATACAAATATTTGCTGTTTGCACACGTTTGGACTGGTGAGTGTGCACCTAGGTCCATCTTAATTTAGATGTTTGTTACAGCTCCACAGGCTGCACATATTTTTTGTTTTTGGATACACATATATTTCCAATTTTTTTTAATACATTTCTCACATCGCTGCATCTTTTTTCCTTATTTTTTGGTTTGCAATATCTCTGATGATGATGGTGATTGCTGATGCTGACATCCACTTTACTATTTTTTAATATACAGTAATGCAATTTTTCCACATGATGCACAGTACCATGAGCAGGATTCAGGAAATACGAGCTGCCCAGCACAGGCCACAGCTACTGGACTGGGTTGCCAGCTGATCTTCAGTATAGCAAGAATTAGAAGTAAGTGTAACTGAAAAGTTACCTTTTCTTTCAGAAAGCTGGCTCACACTGTCAGTCCAGGGTCGGCGTTGGCCACAGCACAGCCGCACAGGCAGCTCTCCTCCTTGTCCTCAGGCTCAGTCAGAGAGGTGACAACCCACACACTTCCCTCACGCTGCCACAGGAGATAGAGGATGGAAGAGGTGGGCAGACTGCGGAGCAATTGATTAGTGCGGAGGGTGGCTGAGCGCTGTGAATGCTGGGGCAGCCGCGGCCTCCTGATGTCATCACTGCTAGACACCGGTCGCTGCCGTCGGCACGACACCGCTCTGCTCTCCGCTCGGACTGTAACTTTCTGCCAGCCGGATTGCCGCCCCCTCCTAGATGCCGCCTGGAACCATGGTCCCATTGGGTCCCATGGTAGGGCCGGCCCTGATGACAACATACATGTTAAAATGAACGAAAACACCAGATCCTAGATATGTGAGTTGTAAATAAAACAGTTTCCATGTACATACGTACTTCCTAAGGCGATTCTAATCATTGCAACCTAAGCGGGAAGACCAGAATCAAATTATTATTTTTTTGAAGTGGTGGTAAATGTAGGGGAGCACTTATGTAACATTTCTATGTTTTCATTCATTTAGATCAGTGTTTCTCAACTACAGTCCTCAAAGCGCCCCAACAGGTCATGTTTTCAAGCTTTCCATTATTTTGCACATGTGATTTGATCAGTTTCACTGCCTAAGTAATTACCACAGCCCTTTCATCAGAGGGAAATCCTGAAAACATGACCTGTTGGGGCGCCTTGAGGATTGGAGTTGAGAAACACTGATTTAGATCATGAAAATTACTACACTGTTTCAATTTATAAGTTATGTTTCCATGAGGTGTCCTTTTTTTCACATGACCAACCATCACATCCTGTCTGGTGACCAAACAGAGGGTAAAGGTACAGTATATCACCAACAGCAGAGGAATAGACAAAAATATAGATAAAATAAAGTAGAAGCTATAATTCTACTCCATTTTCCTTAACAAATTAATGTTTATTGCTAACAGCTGACAGCTGTATTGTAAAGTTATACCCTTAATTTCTGCCCAGTGACCACACAGGTAAGGAAGTAATATCTCCCAACCAAACAGCATTTTATTTCTAACTCTTCTGGAACCCCCAAGGGATGTGGTTCCCAAGTAATTTCATTAAAACCAATAACATGGCAGTAATATGGACATAATGGCCCAGATTCAGAGAGAATTTGATTATCGTAGAGTATCAGAAATACACTACGCCGCCGTTTTTTACCTGGCTCTACGTGGAATTCAGGTAGATTTTGTCCAGTAAACGACGGCGGCGTAGTGTATTTCTCCTGTCGCAATCCATCTGCGCGAGTAGGGGGCGTGAAGCATTTAAAATAGGCGCGTTCCCGCAGCGATCGAACTGCGCATGATCCGTTCCCAAATTTCCCGCCGTGCATTGCGCGAAATCACGTCGTTACGTCGTAGTAGCGTCGTTTACGTACATTCCTATTCCCGAACGAGTTACGTTAAAAAAATAAAATAAATTCAATTCGACGCGGGAACGACGGCCATACTTTACATGGGTTACGCACTGTTAGACCAGCAAAAAGCTCCTCTAACATTACGTAGCCAAAAAATGACGTAGGCGATTGCGAGGGACACTCGTACCTTCGTGGATCGCCGTAAAAACTAATTTGCATACCCCGACGGTGAAAACGACGCAGACTCCACCCATCGGCCGCAAAAATATCGCAACGTAGATCCGAAGGCTTACGAGGACGTAAGCCTCTCGGATTGAAGCCCGAAGCCGCCGTATCATGGTTTGAGGATTCAAACTAGTGATACGGTGCGCAAAATTTAAAATGACTCCTGTCTAACACCAGTTAGACAGGCGTAATCGCTCTATGAATCTGGGCCAAGTATTTTGGGGCCATGTTTGGAGAACTAACTCACAGACTATCATGCAATTTGTGTATAAATTATAAATAAAAAATCCACTCCTAGTGTGGGCTATTCAATTTTAATTTTTAATATTTTTTTCAGGGAGACAGAGCACAAATAAATTAGAAAAAGGGGGCATATTTATTAAGAAGTGTGACATCCACCAAACATTCACTGCAGCTAAATCAGTCATTGTAATGTGTTTGTTCACATATACAGTAAATATTTTATAAATCACAGTCTCTATTATTTTACATGTATTTATTCCATCTGCAGTACCTGACTGATCTTGTCAACCACCTTTCTTTCTTGTTCTAAACTGACCACACAAAGCACAGAAACTGATCTCTGTTAGTGTGGTCAGTTTTCATCCTTTGGCTGGCCATTCCGAGGTAGAGGTCACTGTACAGACACACAGCATATCTGTTTAGGGTAATAGTTCAGCCTATGGACAATATACTAATAGAATACCACATCCCTGGATTTATTATATTGTGTAATTGCAGAGTATGGGATTTTTTAGGTGCATGTTCAATAAGTCCATAAAGATTTCATAAAATATATAAGTTTTATTAATAACCATTAAAAAGGTAAGTACTCCATAAAAGCAACAATACAATAGACTCTTAAAATACAGTCTTTGTGGGTAAAGCAAGATAGCCTGGTTCCCAACATGTTTCATCCTATAGATGGGGCTTCCTCAGGGAATCTGTCCACTTGAGTAACAGAGCCTTCCCGAAATACAGCATTTGCAGTTAATAACAGTTTAGGGAGTCAAACAGATATCGTGTGACCAGACAACAAACTGCAGATAAGCACAGGAGGCACTGAAAGACCAAGGAGTCAAATATGCCAAAAAATAATATACTAGGCCAATAGATTACCATTAAGGAATATGGGAGAATAGAAGCTAGGATCTTGTATGGAATGTACATCTCATTGTGGTTCTAGCCAAACCACACGGTTTTCAAATCAAATCCTGCCTCTTGAACAAACCCCCTTCTCAAGCGCATGCTGCATTTTACCCCAAACAGAATAAACTATAGAATATAGGCACACTGAGTGCCTGCACAGTGCCCCATAACCTCAACCTCCAATCTCAGTAAGAAGAGATGCACGGCCACACGACAGAACTTTTCAACCTTATAAAAAAAGGTATGGAAAATAATTTTGAAACTAAGCAAAATGTATGGTACCTGCAAAAGTATACCTGTCTTAGAAAGTGTCTATAATATTGTATGTTCACAACTATTTTAAAGGGGTTGTAAATGCTTTTTTTTTTTTTTCTAAATACCGTATTTATCGGGGTATTGCGCGCTCCCGCGTATAGCGCGCACCCCTAAAGTTGCCCCGAAATTCCTGTAAAAAAAACAAAAAAACATTTTATTACTTACAGTTTTGGTGTCTTGCCCGGCGTCCATCGTTCAGTCCGGAGTCCGTCTGCGGCCTCGGTGGTGTCCTCCCGACTTCTCCAGCGTTGTCTCAAGTCGAAACCCTGCTTCCCGCACTCATTTTGAACGCCTCCACCGACATATACCGAGTGCAGTACACTCGGGTACATTAGACAAAGCTCCGCTCGTGCTCAAGCTCTGTGGCATTTATGCGTGAGCACGAGCGTAGCCGAGCCTAGCCGAATGTACCCGAGTGTACTGCACTCGGTATATGTCGGCAGCTCACTTCAAACTGAGCGCGGGAAGCGGGTATCGGCGTATATCGCGCACCCACGATTTTCCCCTTATTTTAAGGGGAAAAAAGTGCGCGGTATACGCCGATAAATACGGTAGGTTCCTTTAAGCTAGTGCATTGTTGGTTCACTTACCTTTTCCTTTGATTTTCCTTCAAAATGTTTTTTTTTTTCTTTGTCTGAATTTATCCCTTCTTTTTTCTCCTCAGTAAGCTTGCCCCCATGTTTTGGCTGGGGGTTAGTCATCCAGAACAGATTACTGAGGAGAAACAGGAAGTGAGAAATTCAGACAAAGAAAAAAAAACATTTAAAAGGGAAATCAAAGGAAAAGGTAAGTGAACCAACAATGCACTAACTTAAAGGATTCGATTTAGAAAATAAAAAAACAAACCATTACAACCCCTTTAAGACATGTGTTCCAGGAAAATACACTTGCAGTGAATGTTTGGTAAAAGTCACATTCTATGATTTATAAATATACCCTTCTAAGTATAACAGATGGCATAAGTGTAATACCTTTAACCACTTCAGGCCCGCGCTACCGTCGGATGACGGCAACAGCGCGGGCCTGAATGTCCAACATGCCGTCATTTGACGGCATGTCATTCTGGCGTTCCCAGCGCACGCTGTAGAGCGCGCTGCGGGGAAGCCCTGTGTTGTCCGTGTCCCTTGGCCAATCACAGATCGCGGCGAACGGCCAGAGTGGCCGTTTGCGGTGCGATCTGTGGGCCAATGAGAGATGATCTCTCATAGATCATCTCTCATTGCCGTGTTACACAGAGACAGCGTCCTGTCTCTGGAGAGGAGGAGCCCGATTTGTGTTCCTTCTTACATAGGGACACAGATCGGTCACCCCCCCCAGTCACCCCCCCCTCCCCCCACAGTTAGAACACACCTAGCATACACATTTAACCCCTTCCTCACCCCCTAGTGTTAACCCCTTCAATGCCAGTCACATTTATACTGTAATTAGTGCATATTTATAGCACTGATCGCAGTATAAATGTGAATGGCGCCAAAAATGTGTCAAAAGTGTCCGATGTGTCCGCCATAATGTTGCAGTACCAATAAAAATCGCAGATCGCCGCCATTTCTAGTAAAAAAAAAAATAATAAAAAATAATAATTCTCTCCCCTATTTTGTAAGCGCTATAACTTTTGCGCAAACCAGTCGCTTATTGCGATTTTTATTTATTTTTTTACCAAAAATATGTAGAAGAATACGTATCGCCCTAAACTGAGAAAAAAAAATGTGTTTTTTTTTTAAATTGGGATATTATAGCAACAAGTAAAAAATATTGTATTTTTCTTCAAAATTGTCGCTCTTTTTTGTTTATAGCGCAAAAAATAAAAATCGTACAGGCGATCAAATACCACCAAAAGAAAGCTCTACTTGTGGGGAAAAAAGGACGTAAATTTTGTTTGGGAGCCACACCGCACGATCGCGCAATTGTCAGTTAAAGCAACGCAGTGCCGCAAGCTGAAATTTTACCTGGGCAGGAGGGGGGTGTAAGTGCCCAGTATGCAAGTGGTTAAACTAATCTAACTAAATAACTCATCTGAGGTACACACCTGGGCTGTGGGCAGGCTGGAAGCCGGTGAGTTCTGCCTGGTGACATCACTTTAGGACAGGCTGGCAAAGCACTAATCAAGCAATAGAGCATGTTGTAGGAGTATGCCCCGGATGTTGACAACAATACCACAGAATTAGGAGCCTGTGGTTAGTGTTGTCACCTGGACATGAAGCACCAAAAAAAGGTCAGATACTGGATCAACAGATATGTGTTTGCATTTAGCTAAAAGTAGTCATTAAAACAGTGTGGCGTGCGACGTGCTATGCTAAAATGTATAATTAAATTGTACATAGGGGACTGGGTAATTGACGCAGCATCCTAAGAGACAGCAGCACAAAGTCATTCTATTACAGATTTTTTTTAAGCAAAATTAAAAATAGGGAAGATAAAGATGTCTCCTTATACATAATTATACACTAAGTATAGACCCAAGTCAAGAAGTTTATCATTTCAGTTTAATATGGAGCCGAGATGTCTGTCTGTAGTGGAAGCCATAGCCAACATTACTGAAAAGCACAAAAACAACATTGCATCTTGTGACTCGATAACAAACCTAGAAACCCCTCTGGCTACACTAAGGCACTTGAAGCACAATGCTAATAATAACAATAAGTCAGCCACCAGTAAACAGTAAACAATGTGCACCCTCAACTACTTTATTTTAGAACTACGTCATGAGGCTTTGGTTTGGCTGGAAGCCTGGATGGCTTTTTCCTACATAAGGAAAAAATACTTTCTACATGCTAAGCTGAAACTCATACAAACCACCACCTCGAACATGATTTTTGTAGACACAAGTCAAAGTCGTGATGCTATGTATGCATATTTGTAATGTACTGCAAATATGCGGTGGGACAACATAATTTTTGAGGAAGGTTGCTGATCCAAATGTTTTCGAACAAAGCCAATAGAAGATAAAAGATAACATTTTAAATATTATAAGTGTTTAAAATGAACATTTTATAAATGTAGCGCCTGGTTACTTCCTAGTACCAGTGCTTTGTAAATTTAGAGGGGGATTAGAGAGTTAATTAGCTCTGATCCAGTTAATCTTTTCAAATTGGGTCTCTGCCTCAGCTTGGCTGTGCTGTGGGCCCATTCCATTGTTCCTGGGGTGCTGTTTCCACCCCAGGACGATGGGTGGCAGCAGCGGAGTCAAGGTTTGGGTGCTTTTCCCCAGCAGCCTATCAGGAGGGTTTCTCCTCACTGTGCATGCTGGGGGAGGGTATTTATGAGAAAGATGCCATTGGTCTAGGTTCTTCTTCGAGTGCGGCACCCACCTTTAGGGTGACTGCATCACAGCGCTACGGCCAAATGGTCTTCCAGGCCGGGGTGCGCGTGCCACGCAGTGTTCCTGGTTTCGTGACCACGTTGGTCCGGAAAATTTGAGCTGTGGCTGGGCCCCAGTAATCGACTGGGTTCCCAATACAGAAAAGATCCCAAGCGAGGAAACTGTTCGGTGGGGAGTCCATCTGAGGAGAGCCAAGAGAGGCTGGCGATCCAATAGGGTCTCGACAAACCACTGGGGATCAAGGTAACTGGACACTGAGAGTCACCTATCAGTCGGTAACCTGCAAACTACCTGAAGGAGATCCAGGCGCAAAAATCTATCAAGGAGGATCATATCCACTTTTACAATTCTAAGGGGGGTCTGTGGCAGAGACTTTTCCGTAAGTTCATTCCAGGAGGGTCTGTGGCAAAGACATCTCTCTGGCTGCCAGGTCAGTGAGAGCGGCCTGTCCAGGTACGCTATACCCACTCCGGCTGGAGTGGCGAAGAAAACAAAGTGTTGTCGGAAGCAGGACTGTTTCCCTATTGTACGTCTGAATCTGCTATTTCCCCTTTTACTCCAGCTCTTCTATCACCATAAGTTTTATTGTTTTTACCCGACTAATAAAGAGCACAGAAAAAGACACCTGTCGTGGACATTCCGTTACTACTATTTTTCACCATACACCCTTAGATCACGATGGAGGAGCCACGAGGTAACATGCCACCCAAAACAAAACAGCAGCTCCTTCGGGGGTAGTTTTACACATGGGGGCTCGTCCAGGATAGGCTGTTACCTCGAACAACTACGTTGAGAAGTTTTATTCCGCCATTGCAAGGAATTGTCATGGTGTTGGACTGTGCTGGTGAGGAGAGAGTTAACATCAGGTAGTTGAAGTTTGGGCGCACGTGCAGCAGAGTGTGCCTGCAACGTGTAAGAAAAATAAATCAAAGTGAGAGGAGTTACCCACCCCTGCGTGAGACGTAGGGCGAGTTTGGCGCCAAAGAAAAGAGTGATTGCCTGCCCAGGAGAGAGAGTTGTGCAAGCATGTCTGTGCCCCCGATGCCGTTTGAGAGGTTAAGACCCCAGATGTCTGCACCGGGAGTCAATCCGATGCCTGCTGCCACCGGAGTTCCCCTGACCAATACCGGGACTCGAATGAGGACCCAGGGGAGGTTCGTACTGTTTTCCAGTGGTAGTGTTGAGGCCCTTGGACTGTCCTGCCCCCGATGTGCGGAGCTGGCCATTCGGATCCTGCCATTTGCTCGGTGCAAGAATTGACGGAATAATTCACGTAGAGCAACCCACAGAGTCTCCCCATGAGTATCGGCTGGATTGGGTCGCCGGAACGATGACTGCAGAAGTTGAGGTCCCATGGCCTACACCTGCTTCTACTGCCATTACTGCCTGACACAGGGCCCAGGCCGGGGGGCTATCAACTGGCTGGAAACAGTAGAGAGGGGCTTGTTGAGTGCGTCGAGGCGGTACCTGGGCACGCACTACTAGCTCACTTCCGGTTTCCTGGTTCTCAAGCTGACGGCGGTGGAACGCACGCCGGCTTCACCAGCTTACCACACCATCTCTCTCCAATCCCTATATATCTACAGCCTCAGTGCCGGGATCACGGGCACCACTCCAAATCTGTTTACAACTTGGTTTGCAATCGAGTTTCCCACGGGTAGCAGCTGATTCCTGAGCTCATTTGACCTCATTTTAATTAATAGGTCAACACCATCGGGTAAGGAGCCATCTATCCTCACTTGCGGTGGCACTTTGGTGAAGGTGGAATATATTATTTGGAAGATCTAACACGGAGCACTTCATAAGATCACTATTGTTTTCCAGCACAATATTGCACATCTTATTTATGGACTCTGGGTAGACATTCATTGTCCACCGCCATTGCACTTTTGTTGCATTCACTTTTTTATTATTAATTTGCTGTTTTATTATTAATTTGCTGTTATATTGTTGTGGCACGATTTTCACATATATCCTTCACAATAATGTTGCATAATATATGTTAAATATATCATTAGTCAGCGCCCCTTATTTCCACTTGTTCATATGTATAATCCAGCACTCTGTATTATTTAGGGAGCAGCTCTTAATTAATTGCACTGGTAATTTTCCCCCTTCCCCCCATTTTATTTTGGCGCGAGACCCCCCCAATTTTTTCTAGCAACAAGAAAATACCACAAAGAAATCTTCAAAGCCAAGAAAAATTATTTTTCCAAGGCTATCAACAGTGCCCGTGAACTCTTCAAGTTGGTCATGCAGGTCATGCAGACCATGAATCCAGCCTGTCTTGAAGCCTCCAATTCCAATTCAGATACCCAAGAATTTTGCAATGAATTGTCAGATTTCTTCATCAATAAAATTGAGAGAATCCGGGAAAGCATTCAGCAAAACAATACCCCCCTCAAACCCCCCACCCCCCCGAACAACCACACAACACCCATAGAAACTTTCTACAGCCAACAAAGTAGCGTAGCAGCACATCGCCTAATGATATCATCCCCACTAAAATGCTGAAGGAATGTGCCGATATCCTGGCACCTCCCATCACGCAGCTTATAAACCAGTCATTAAAGGAAGGCATAGTGCCCTCCTTACTGAAAGAGGGCACAATCCAGCCCATCTTGAAGAAACCCACCCTGGACCCCAAGGACCCAACTCACCGCTGTCCCATAACAAAAACATTTACTCCAAGGTAATGGAGAAAGTAGTGGTACAACAGCTGCAACAGCATCTAGATACCCATAATCTACTTGATCCATACCAATCGGGCTTCCGTCCCGGACACGGGACGGAAACAGCATTGCTTAAAATATGGGACGACGCTCTTGAGGCCGCAGACGAAGGAGAATCTTGTCTCCTGGTTCTGCTGGACCGAAGCGCAGCCTTTAACACGGTAGACCACAAACTTTTACTGACTCGACTGGCTGAGGTAGCCAGAGTCACAGAAGGTGATTTACCATGGTTTTCCTCCTTTTTGGAAAACCGATCACAAACAGTGAAATTGGGACCTTTCACTTCTGAAAAACGCACGGTGTCATGCGGAGTCCCCCAAGGATCCCCTTTGTCACCGATGCTCTTTAACATCTATCTTTGCCCTCTGTTTAAAATCATCAGTAGTCAACAACTACTTCATCACTCATACACAGACGACACGCAACTGTATTTTCGCATCTGCAATAAAAAGGATCATCTCAGTTTAGAGAATTGTCTCTCTTTGATAGAAAACTGGATGACTTGATCTCAAACTCAAAAATTCCAAAACAGATCTTCTTCTGTTTCAGGCCAGTCGCAAAGAGTCAACTGTCAACAACCTGGACACCTCCGCCCATTCTGGGCCAGATCATCACCCCCAGCTCCAAAGTCAAAAGTCTCGGGGTCATCTTTGACACCTACATGACAATGGACGCACAAATCGGGTCAGTAGTCAGCGGATCTCACCATCTGCTGCGCCTACTACGCAGACTTATTCCATTTATTCCCAAAGACGATGTAGCGGTCGTGGTGGGAACAATTGTGAACTCCAGACTGGACTATGCAAATGCCCTTTACCTCGGACTCCATAAGTAGCAAATCACTCTGCTGCAAGTCATTCAAAATACGGCCGCCAGACTTGTGACTGGGAAAAAACCCTGAGAATCAATCTCACCTTCACTGAGATCCCTTCACTGGTTGCCAGTAAAAGACAGAATTGCTTTTAAAGCTCTCTGTCTGACTCATAAATGCATCCATAGGAAAGCCCCGCAATATCTTTGCGAAAAAATAGAAGCCCACAATCCCAATCGCGTCCTGCGATCCACCGACCAAAATTTGGTCAAGGTACCCAAAGCCAGATACAAGTCCAAAGGAGAAAGAAGGTTTGCTTTCCAAGGACCCAGACTATGGAACGCTTTACCAACCAGCATTCGGTTGGAGGAAAACCAACTGACCTTCAGAAGACGGATTAAAACTCTGCTCTTTTGATGTCAAGAGAGACAGGAACAACGAGCGCCCAGAAGCGATTTAGTTCGCATGTGTTGCGCTATATAAGTTTTTCATTCATTCATCATCACTTTGCCTGACCCAATATTTTACCTGTAGAACCAGTACCTACAGTGTATTTTTTTGTTGCTGCTATTTGAAGGAATCATGGATTGGAACAATTGCCCCTTTTCAGTTCTTGCTTTAATTTCCCCTCCGGATCCACATTTGGCTGTGAAGAACTTCAGGGTGGGGTTATAATGATAGCTTAGTAAGATTAGGGTCCCGCCGGTTTTATCACAGCAAAAAGGAAAAGAAAAGGAGGAAAAGTATTTTTTCTCTCTGATTGCTCTAATTTGAGCGTGGACTGCCTTATGTTGGTAGTAACAGTGCACTGACCACTAGGGGCAGTGTTTTACAACTTCTACCACTGCAGAAAGACTAAGGGCCCTTTCTCACATCCGCCTCCGCTCGTCCGTTTTTACAAGTCCGTTTACGGACTTGTAATGGACGCCTATGGGGTCGCGTCCGTTAGCGGATGATGCATCCGCTAACGTCCGCAAAGATCCGCGTCCGTCTGGATCCGTTTTTTCGGACGGAAGAAAACCCTATTTTTCTTCCGTCCGGCGGAACGGATCGGATAAAGATCATCCGATTCCCCATAGGGGAGAGCGGAGGAGAGACAGGGCGGTCCCTGCACAGTGTGCGGGGACCGCCCTGTCCGCCGACAGCTGAGCGGGACCCCCCGCTGAGCCGACGGACACACACGGAGCGGACCAAAAAACGGACCGCTCCATGTGAAAGGACCCTAACTTGTATATATTTTCTTCTAAGCCCTTGCAGTTTGAGGAAAAACTCAGCACTTACCTTTTAAATGTGTCTCTTTGGGAGGAAAGGAGGCTTCGCCTTTGCTGGGGAAGGTGCAGCTTCATTTCACCCTCAGTGACTATAAATGTACATTTGTGTGTGTTCTTGCATTTTTGTTTTTCAGGTTATTGATCATCTATCAGAACTGTTAGAGTACGGGACAGGATAGATAGTCAGGAATGATTAGTGTCATAATGCATCACTGTGAATATTGTACAGAGTAATGTTGATGTTTTTTTTATATATTTCTATCTTTTCTATTTCTCCCTATACTGTTAAAGCCAGGCCAGGTGTTCAGGCTTAAACCCCAGTTGTTGGGACACTGAGGACAGTGTCTATTCAAGTGGGGGGAGTGTGTAGTGCCTGGTTACTTCCAAGTACCGGTGTAAATTTAGAGGGGGATCAGAGAGTTAATTAGCTCTGGTCCAGTTAATCTGTTCAAATTGGGTCTCTGTCTCAGCTTGGCTGTGGGCTCATCCCATTGTTCCTGGGGTGATGTTTCCACCCCAGGACTATGGGTGGCAGCAGTGGAGTCGGGGTTTGGGTGCTTTTCCCCAGCAGCCTATCAGGAGGGTTTCTCCTTGCTGTGCATGCTGGGGGAGGGTATTTATGAGACAGACGCCATTGGTCTGGGTTCTTCTTCGAGTGCGGCACCCACCTTTAAATTACTGGTAAAAATGGCCTTCCAGGCCAGGGTGCGCGTGCCACACAGTGTTTCTGGTTCCGGGACCACGTTGGTCCAGGAACATTTGAGCTGTGGCTGGGCCCCAGTAATCGACTGGGTCCCCAATACAGAAAAGATCCCAAGCAAGGAAGCTGTTCGGTGGGGAGTCCATCTGAGGAGAGCCAAGAGAGGCTGGCGATCCAATAGGGTCTCGACAAACCACTGGGGATCAAGGTTACCGGACACTGAGAGGATGGTCACCTATCAGTCGGTAACCTGCAAACTACCTGAAGGAGATCCAAGTGCAAAAATCTATCAAGAAGGATCATCTCCGCTTTTACAATTCTAAGTGGGGTCTGTGGCAGAGACTTTTCCTTAAGTTCATTCCAGGAGTGTCTGTGGCAGAGACTTTTCCCTAAGTTCATTCCAGGAGGGTCTGTGGCAGAGACCTATCCCTAGATTCATTTCAGGAGGGTCTGTGGCAGAGACTTCTCCCTAAGTTCCAAGTGATACTCTGGCTGCCAGGTCAGTGAGAGAGGCCTGTCCAGGTACGCTATACCCACTCTGGCTGGAGTGGCAAAGAAAACGAAGTGTTGTCGGAAGCAGGACTGTTTCCCTATTGTACGCCTGAATCTGCTATTTCTCCTTTTACTCCAACTCTTCTATCACCACAAGTTTTATTGTTTTTACCCGGCTGGGTAATAAAGAGCACAGAAAAAGACACCTGTCATGGACATTCCGTTACTACTATTTATCACCATACACCCTTAGACGGCAGAGGAGCCACGAGGTAACATGCCACCCAAAACAAACTAGCAGGCATATCTTCAGGGGTAGTGCTACATAAAGAAAAGTCACTAAAACCAAGCACTTCAAAGAGATCCAACCACCTAACCAAAAGGTAAAAATAAAGACTCACCTTCCCTTCTTTCTAAATATGTACCTTGGACAAAATGGGGAGTATTGCCTCAAGTATATGAAGTAAAGTAAAGTAAAATAGTACCTTTTCATCCCAGGTATAGTAGAAAAGGGGGCAAATGGGGGCGAAGGACTAGTGGCTGAAGTTAGACCTAGGGCTGCCCATTCAATGGTTTGGGAGGGACTATCTCGGTACTGATGAGAATTCATAGAAACAAATGATATAACATTTTTTTATTGATATATAAAAATTGCAAAAACAATTAATTGTACAATTCAATGATTGGTCAACGTCGACTAGTTTCGCGGGCTTGCCGCTTCGTCAGGACAGCCAATCGATTGAATTAATTGATAATATGCGGAAGCGGGGCGGCCCAGGGGATGCTCCCCCCATGGCGGACAAGGGGATGGTTGGTCGTGAAAAGATCATGGGAAAAAATAGTAGGAGATACAACCGGGTCATGATGGAACAGAGGGGGCCTGGTGGTATCACACCAGATCTAGCGGGCCGGAGGCATGGACAAGGCAGCAAAGGGGGGAGATCCAAATGGCGCTGGGGAAACAGGTTCCCAGATTTGGATGGTGTGTCCAGTATAGTGTCATCAAGGAGGGTATCCGTGTGGGTGACAAATGCATGGTAATGCATGAGCTGGAGGGTAGCATAAGCTGCGTCCAGGGAGAGCCCCAGAGTGCTGCCGACCATGCAGTCGGGCCGTGGATAGACAGAATAAATATGTACCTTATTTTTTTCATTCATATTTTTTTTTTCTCATTCATATGATTTCATACTACCAATGCATTATACATTAATGGATCGGTAACTGATTCATTCGATTTTTCTTGATTTATTTGTTTTTTATGTACTCATCTCAAAAACAATGAACATTACATCTCATCCATATAACATGTACTGTACCGAAAACTTCTGAAGAAGCTCATCTGACCGAAACATGTTGAGCGGTATCTTTTGCAGTCATTTATGCATGTGGCAGAATTCAAAAACTTGATACGGATGCTTTTTATCTTTTCATGTTTTTTACTTTTATAATAAAATATTGACATTTTATGATGCTGTTGCTGTGTCTCTAATCTATCCATTTTTGAAAAGCCATTTAAGTCCCAGGGTTTGTTACTCCCTTCCCTCCCCCCCCCCCTTTTTTTTCCATCTAACCAAAAGGTACTAAGTGGTCTGAATTTTGACAAAGTTGAACCACAAATATATTAATAAATAAATGATATATATATATATATATATAATATATATATATAATATATATATATATTATATAATATATATATATAATATATATATATTATATAATATATATATATAATATATATATATTATATAATATATATATATAATAAATAAAATAACCATATATATATATATATATATATATGGTTATTTACGAAAGGCAAATCTACTTTGCACTGCAAATGCACTCCAAATACACTTGAAAGTGCAGTCGCTGTAAATCGCAGGTTTAGATCTGAAATGAGGGGAAACTGCTGATTTTATCATCCAATCGTGTGCAAGCTAAAATGCTGTTTTTTATCACCCTTGCCTTTCCCCCTCGAATCTACAATGACTGAACTTTCCAAGTGCAAAGTTGATTTGCCTTTTGTAAATAACCCCCATAGTGTATCTCACAAAAGTGAGTACATCCCTCCCCTCACATTTTGTAAATATTTTATTATACCTTTTATATCAAGTGAGTGTCCCTAAGTGAAAATTTCCAAATTGGGCCCAATTAGTAATTTTCCCTCCCCAGGGTCATGTGACTTATTAGTGTTACAAGGTCTCAGGCGTGAATGTGGAGCATGTGTGTTAAATTTGGTGTTATCGCTTTCAAGGTCTTGTACTGGTCACTGGAAGTTCAACATGGCAACTCATGGCAAAGAATTCTCTGAGCATCTGAAAAAAAAAAAATGAATTGTTTTTCTACATAAAGATGGCCTAGGCCAGTGATGACAAACCTTGGCACCCCAGATGTTTTGGAACTACATTTCCCATGATGCTCTTGCACTCTGCATTGTAGATGAGCATCATGGGAAATGTAGTTCCAAAACATCTGGGGTGCCAAGATTCACCATCACTGGCCTAGGCTATAAGAAGATTGCCAAGACCCTGTAACTGAGCTGCAGCATGGTGGCCAAGACCATACAACGGTTTAACAGGATAGGTTCCACTTAAATAAACATATGCGTGCTGCCAGCATTGCTGCAGGAGGTTGAAGGGGTGGGGGGGTCAGCCTGCCAGTCTGCTCTGACCATACGTTGCACAATGCATAAATTTGGTCTGCATGGCTGTCGTCCCAGAAGGAAGCCTCTTCTAAAGATGATGCACAAGAAAGCTCACAAACAATTTTGCTGAAGACTAGCAGACTAAGGACATGGATAACTGGAACCAAGATAAACATATTTGGTTCAGACGGTGTCAAGCGTGTAAAGCAATTGTCATTCACATTTTGAATGACAATTGTGCGGTCATGCAACAATGTACCCATATGAAATGTTTATCATTTTCACATAAAGCTTTTTTTGGTGGTATTTACCCCAAATTTACCACTGTGGGTTTTTTTAATATTTTTTTTTACGCTACATGTGAAAACGTGCGCTGCACTAATTTTCTGTTATTTTCTGTTGAGGTGTTTTATTTGAATTTGCCTTAAGTGCTGGCTTGCAATTTATTGATTTTTAGATTTATGTAATTTTGGTTCCAGCACTAAATATTTTTTATAATTTCGTACATGTGAAAACAGACTATAAATAAAAAATAAAAATAAAAATCTTAGTTTTAGTTATAACATTTTTCAAATAAGTAATTTCTCTTCATAGATTTTGACCACAAATTATGCTGCTACATCAGTTTGGTAAAAATAACCCAAATCAGTATATATTATTTGGTCTGTGTGAAAGTTCACAAGCCTATGACTACTGTGAGGGATTAAGCTCTGTAGTGGGTGTGTGTGACCCCCTGGATGGGTTCACTACACGCTGAACTGTACAAAAAGGCAGTAGAGGAAGATTGAAAACAAATGATATGGTTTATTTTTCCATATTGCTGGATACACATGCAAGCATCAAAACAGCATAAACAAAACAAAACATAAAATAAACCCTTGCCACTTGGGGCGTCTACCTTCCCAACACAGAAACCTACCTATGGAGTCTGGCACAGCCTACTGCTGGGCAGACACTGCTGGACCTAGAGTAGAAAACAAAAAGTTTCTTTGATATTTCTCACACAGAAATATCCATCAGCACCTCACCTCTTCAGTACTGTTTGTGACTGCTCCTTCACACAGCCTCAGGATGCAGCAATCAGTGATCATCCTTAGGCTGTCTTTATAGGGGCTTTAATTGCTTAATTTTGAACAGGTGAAACCTTTTAACGCCCCAAACCTCTCTGGACATCTCTGCAGCCGACGCCTAATAGTAATTGGTGTATTGTCTAAACAAGGCAGAAATATATTTCCTGTCTGTGACAACACACACAGATTTACCTGACTTCCTGTCACATACCCCCCTCTTGTTTCAACCCTAGGGTTGGGACACAGGTTGCCAGGCACGCATGCACTCGGGACAAACCATCTGCATTCCCCATTTTAACACCGGGGGGATGCATTACGACAAAACTAAATTCCTGAAGGGCCAGGAACCACCTATTTATTCTCCTATTGGTCTTCAAATTTTGGCTGAGGTACATAAGAGGGTGTTCCTTGCTCTGTAATATACTCATTTTCAGTTGTAAACCATGCAAAACCTTAATTGGTTTTTCAGTGGACCCAAAGGTTTCCCTCGATAGCTCAATCCCTCAAGAACTCAGCGAGTCATAACCAATACCAAGAGCTGATAACACTGTGCTCTGCAATGGATCATCCATGTGGATGCCTTCTTCAGATGTAAACACACTAAGGCCGCGTACACACGATCAAATCTGTCTGCTGGAAATGGTCGGCCCGACCGTCCCAGCAGACAGATTCGATCGTGTGTACGGGCGAGCCGACGGATTTGGCCAGCAGACAGATTTGAAAGCATGCTTTCAAATCTGTCGGCTGGGAACCCGTCCGCCCGACATGTCTGCTGGTTAGTACGCTAACCAGCAGACATGTCTTCTCGCACACGCGTCGAATGGTTTCGACGCATGCGCCACGTCAGCGTGCCGTCTGCCGGCGGGGATTTTGGTTTGATCGTGTGTACAAGATCAAACCAATATGTCCCCAGCAGACAGATTTGTTCAAATCGGTCTGTCCGACCGATTTGAACAAATGTGTCTGCTCGTGTGTATGGGGCCTCAGACTGCAATTCTCCAAGGCATGGTGACACTCAAAAAAATCTGTTCTTCTATGAACTGGACTAAAGTCTGACGCATATGACCTCTGATAAACCGATGTACTAGGCGGTTTTTCTTCCCTTTGGTGCTCTAGACGGAAATCATTACTTCACAAACGGTCACTGGCGCTAGGAGGGATATAGGCCGGTCAATGAAGCAAAAACAAACCCTTTGGTGATTTCTGTAGAGGGTATCATATACTTGACTTTGAAAAAGCGCCTGGAAGCGCGAAACGCGTCGTCAAGACCCCCCTGATCCCCTTATTTATGGGATTTTATTACACACCTTTTAAAAGAAGATAGACTATATCCTGTCTTTTTTGCTTACAGCTTCCACCATCCTATACTAGTCACATGCCATTTTTGGATTTTCCACCAGAGGGCGTCCAGGATACTTCAGCTCCACTGGTCTGAACGTGAAGTGGCGTCTCAGACGTGTGACGTCTATGCGATCGGACGGGAAGAGCGCGTGTCCCCGCAGAGCCTACTGCGCCGCATTTCCGGCTGTAAGACCCGTCGGATGGTCCCGTCGGATGGCACCGTCCCTTTCTCTTTGTGGTGACACTCCAGCATTGTGGACTGTTTGATGTCAGGTCCTCACCCTAAGATCTGACGGCGGCTCTCTGTGTACCACTTTATACCATCTACCATCAAGGTACTGTCAGCGTGTGTTCTTGTCCTCATGATGGCCTGTGCATGGAACCGTTGAGGTTTAACCCCATGAATTGCTGGTGTCTGCTGGTGGAACTGTTTGTGCACATTGCTTACTACTCTACAGCCCTGTATATTATCCTATATGGACTGTTTTCTCCCTTGTTTTTAGAAGTGGATCTGCAATAAATGTATTCTTTTTTCTCTATATTTATATGATTATTTTCTTTTATCCCAACAACATTGGGCTTATATATTTTATATATATTTTACAAACATTTAAGAGCGCGGACTTGTTTTGTGTATATGAAATCATTACTTGTCAATTCTGTATTTCCAAGTTTCTTACTTTGTGATAGTTCAGACTCACAAGTATGGTGAAAATCTACCAAACCCAATGTAAGGTTTTCAAAAACAGAATCCTCGTCACTTTCTTAAAACCAACTGCTTACTCTGTGCATCACTTGTTCGCACATCCCTATTCTCACCAAGAACTTGACAACTGCTATCGGACACATCATTAACTGAGCTAGACAACATTTTCTGTCTAGCAGCTACAATCACTTTTGAAATTATGCCTATGGCTAGTTGTTCAACTATCTTTGCCTCAGTCTCCCAAAAATGTTCTAGCACTTGTTTCTTTGAAACCATCGACTATTGGACACAAATTCTCATATTATTTATTCCTTTCAAGACATTTGGAGAAAGCATCCATTAAATTGGTACAATTAGCCTCTATGACCACTTCAGTGATGGAGGTTTCACAACGTTCAGAGTGCTCACCTGTCATTACAGATTCTACACTTTGAAAAATAGATTTTACTTCCCGAGGAATCTCAGTAGTTAAGTCCAAAGTATTATCCTGCACCACTCTGACATAACACTTTCCAAAGACTGGGTTTCACAGGATGTGACACTACCTTTATATTCAAATCCGATTTCATCATGTTTGGACTGGCAGCACTGTACTACATGGCTTCCTGCATGTGGTAGGAGTGACATTGTATTTACTGCTTTCATTTCATTAACATAAAAATTAACACACTGCTCTTCAACATGCAAATAATTCACAGAGGCAAAAATAGCTTTAGTCTGGGTGCATATTTCTTGCAATTCAAATTCCTCAATGACCCTGCTCTGCTGATCATCAATTATGGGAAAGTCATGAATATCGCCTGCCTTACTACATTCACAAGGCTCAGTGGATATTGGACACACTTTTTCTACATCATTTAGTGCAGTGTCAGAATTATGTTTTTCAGCTTTATTTCCATCAAGCAACTGACTGAGAACTGAAGATGTGCAAACCCCTACTTCCTGCACTTCAGCCACTTCATCTTCCCTGAAGCGGTCAGGGATTTCACTTACAACATCACGTCCAGAAAGTTCAGCTTCATTTTCCATAAAGTCCTTCAGATTTAGCTTTCTAAGAATTGCCTCCTTCCCATCGTCGTTATCTTCCACACATTCTTCATTATTTATTGTTAGTCCATTCTGAGTGTTGGCTGTTTCTGTAGGACAATCATCAAGTTTAACATCTTAATTTTCCGTTTCTGCTTTGGTAATCTTGGTGACACCAGAAACTTCTAACTTGGCAGAGTAGGCCCAAAGAAATGAACAGTGATCCATACAGCCCTGGCACACCATCTCATCAAACTCAACGTGCTCCGATGGAACTGCCCCTAGGTGCCGACCATGAAACCAGTCCTCACACACCACACACTGGATCATCTCATCTGGGGTCTCATCCTCAGGATCGGGGTACGGTCTCTTACATGTGCAGTACATGCCAAAAAAATTGTCATTGTAATTATTAGCCAGGTTTTTCTTCTCTTTATCCGGATATAACTTGCACTCCAGCTGTTTAAATTTGGCATTTCCACAATCGCAGCGAAAGTTCCTCTTGGTGTAGAGCTCAAACAGGCCGTGGCCTTCATGACACTTGTATGCACTGGCCAGTCATATCCCAGCAGGCTCCTCTTTATCCAGGGTGCAGGTACTGCAGGCGTACAGCGCTTGTCTCTTCATATAACCCAGGGGGTAGGAGCACTTTTCGGAATCACTCCCCGTCAGCACAGCAGACGCCTCATCCTGCAGAGCGTCATCCTCCTCCAGGACATCCATTTCCACCTTTACTTCCTCCTTCACTTCCTCCTCTTCATCTTCTGCACCACTTTCAAATTCTGCAAGCTCTTCGCTGTCAGAATCATCACATGGTAGAAGATGGAAATCCTCAAGCCCGGCCTAATTTTCTTCATTTTCTCTGTTGGTGAAAGAACCGGAACAGAGAGCAACTGCTTCAGACATTAGGTAATTTTTCTCATTTTCAGCATGAGCCCTTGTACAACTAAAAGATTCTTGATTTGAACCATCATCTTGAGAGACACATTTTGCAGAGCAGAGTCCCAGCAACTCATCCATAGCCCCTATCTTGGAGTCATTTGCATCATGCTGGCTGGTGTTGGACTGTGATTGCTTAATCTTTCCTGAGCAGTTCACCCATATTTGCATCCATAGCATTCTCACCCATATTGTCCATCACAAGTCTTTGCTTGGCAGAGCTGTACTTGCTCCTGTTGCGGCCAACATTTAGAAATCCATCAGCATGCGTGACAACGATCTCTTTGTTGTAATCCTCATCACTCCAAAGTAAGCTTTCCATGCAAGAATCGCTGAGCGTCTCCTCATCACTTAGTCTTGTATATGGACAGCATCCATGATCGCTGCTTTCACCGGAACACGGGACCTTATAATCACTGTTGAGATTTGAAGGTTGTAATTTTTTTGGTGAGAGCTCCTTAGAAACCTCTATGTTCTCTTCACTACCAGACAGCTCTGACTTTGCTTTATTTTTCTTCTTCTTTTTCTTTGACTTCAGACTCAAGAAATCTTTGAACTTTTCTCTTACTTTTCTTTAACACTTTGAGACAGCTTGTCTGGCTTGCGATGAGACTTCTGGATTAAGTTCTCCTTGCTTTTGTCTTTTAGGGACGGTCGGTGGGAATTTGAACTGTTTGTGGTGCGTCTTCTTTTTGAGCTTTGCTGACTGGCCTTTTCGTGAGCTAAAGAGCCTCTTGTCTGCATATGCCTCGTGACAGGACTCGGATCCTGCTCTGACTTGTCAACGCCAGGGAAATACTTCATATGGTAATGCAGCAATTTGGCTTTGCGAAAAGATCTGGAGCAATCCAAAATCTTCCCCTAAACTTGTTGGGTTCCAGTTCCAAGGTAACAGCTTTGGTAGCTGGATCATCAAGTTTCTTCAAAGTATTTGCTAAAGGTTCTCTACTGTATTTAGCAGAACTGTCAGGCCGTCGATTCAGTTTCATAGGAGCTGCGGGGACAGCCGGGACCTCCTCCGCATCTTCTTGTACATGAGGGTCTTTCTCTTCTGGTTTGGTCTCGTCTGGTTTGACCTCTGCAACGCCATTCACAACATTGGATTTAACAAGGCTTTACAGACTCTTCTACTACTAATGGCAGCTCCTTTACTTCATGAGTTTCAGGCGTGGTAACCTCCATAGCATTATGGTCCTCTGGATTCTCAATCAAAGAGGGCTTGCTATCGTTTTCCTCTGTTCTCTCAAATTGTTTCATGATGGCCTCTCAACCTGCCATGCTCTCTCGGTGAGCCTGTTGTTGAGCTGCAAGGCTCCGCTGCAAACCTGCATTCATCTGCTGTTGATTTGCATTTGCTATAACCAGCTGTTTTAGCATCTCCTCTATTTTGGGTTTACTTTAACTGCCCGCGGCACTCCACCATGTGTGAGGGATTAAGCTCGGTAGCGGGTGTGTGTGACCCCCTGGATGGGTTCACTACACGCTGAACTGTTCAAAAAGGCAGACGAGGAAGATTGAAAACAAATGATATGGTTTATTTTTCCATATTGCTGGATACACGTGCAAGCATCAAAACAGCATAAACAAAACAAAACATAAAATAAACCCTTGCCACTTGGAGCGTCTACCTTCCCAACACAGGAACCTACCTATGGAGTCTGGCACAGCCTACTGCTGGGCAGACACTGCTGGTCTTTCAGCAGAAAACAAAAAGTCTCTATGATTTTTCTCACACAGAAATATCTATCAGCACCTCACCTCTTCAGTACTGTTTGTGACTGCTCCTTCACCCACACACCCTCAGGATGCAGCAATCAGTCGTCATCCTTAGGCTGTCTTTATAGGGGCTTTAATTGCTTAATTCTGAACAGCTGAAACCTTTTAATGCCCCAAACCTCTCAGGCCATCTCTGCAGCCGACGCCTAATAGTAATTGGTGTATTGTCTAAACAAGGCAGAAATATATCTCTCGTCTGTGACAACACACACACACAGATTTACCTGACTTCCTGTCATACTACATACATTTTCTAGTAGGTGTCCCTCATTCCCATCTCAAAATGCTGTTAGGTATGGGTACAGATTGATGTTTTGCCCAGCTACCCCAGCATCCATTGAGCTAAGAAGGAGGTGATCGTCCCATGAACTGCCTAGACAGATCACTCACTACACGCTTTTTCCAACTGAAAATCCAATCGTGTGTACGCGGCATTAGAAACTCTTCAATGGACTTTTATCATATATATTTGTTATTTCCACCACTTTTATTGTTCACTATATAATTTATTAATTTTTAAATATTACATTTGTATCCCATATAAGGAATTATTAGTCACGTTTAGTCAGGGTCTCCATGTTGTAGATTTGCAATTCTAATTGGGAGGCACATGCAGTCCTGTAAAGAGATATATTTTCACTTTGCACACGCACTTGCACTTTAATTTTAAATGAATCACAAGATATAATTTCATTGATATAGGAGCAGAAATTAACATGCAAATACCTGCTGGTAAAAAGAACATAGATTATACTCCTTACCCCACTGTTCACCTGGGATAAGCGACCCAAAGAGTGGATCAGCTTTTAGGTGACAGATGTGAAAAAATACCCTCCCTAGCTGCTTGCATACTCACCTGGCCAGAGAGACCTACTGTGGAGGATCACTCTTCGGGTGAAGGGCAGCGCCACTGGCCCTATAGTTTTATATTAAAAAGTGGAAATATCCTTTATGCTTGTAAAAGGCACGTATACTCATCTTAAAATACAGGTAGATTTTTTGACATGAAGGCTTATGGTAATTTTTTTTTCAATAATTTTATTGAAAATTATATGATAACACAAGGATAACAATATATATATATGTGAGATAACAATACAGTATAAAATATATGCGAGATAACAATACGTTATAAAACTTAAGTTTATACTTTTGAAAATCTCTCTCTAATCACAGAAGCTAACAAAGTATTTGAATTTGTCAGTATTATTCTGATTGGCTCAACCAATATCATAACTGTGTTCACCAGACCATATAACATTAATGTTTTACAAAAAAAAAGAAAAACTGGCCAAGCATTGTGAATCCCGACCCCTGGATGCCCCAAAGGGATCACACTGCATCCCAGGGGACGAGGTCACAAAGCCCTCTCAGGTGGCCTTCAAAATGTTATACAGTACAACTGTTTTAGTGGGGAAGAACCTTTTTCTAACAGATACTGAAGTTTGCTATAGGCAATACCACAATTTTGTTTTTGTGTATACCACAATTTTGTTTTTGTGTTTTCCAAAACTCTTGCAACTCGTCTTTATATTTTAGTACAAAGTCCCCAACCTTTGTCTAAATTCTTGCACACAAACTTGTTTTTATGACGTTTCCGTTTTTTTTTTTTAATAAGGTTTTTACTGAACAATTTACATTTGGAACATAGTTCTGCAAGTTACAAGGCAATACTGGAGAAATGCATAAAATAAAGAAATATGGGGCCAGATTCAGATACACTTAATATTGCGCTGCGTAATCAAAATACTCTACGCTGCCGTATTTTACCAGGCTCTACACCGAATTCTGGTAGATTTTTGCCCGTACGCTACGGCGGCGTAGTCTATTTCTCGCCGCGTAATCGAAATACGCGATTAGGGGGCGTGAAGCATTTAAATTAAGCGTGTCCCCGCGGCGATCGAACTGCGCATGCTCCATTCAGAAATTTCCCGGCATGCATTGCGCAAAATCACGTCGTTACGTCATTCGTTGTTTGAGTAGCGTCGTTTACGAACATTCCTATTCCCGGACGACTTACGTAAAAAAATAATAAAAGACATCGGAAAACGTAGAAATTCGACATGGGAACGACGGCCATACTTAACATGGGCTGTCTAATATTCGAGCAGCAAAATGCTGGTATAGTGTTACGCAAAAAAAAGATGATTAAAGGTGCCGTAAGAGATTGCGAATGAAGATCGTAATTTCGGGGATCGCCGGCAAAAGCTCATTTGCATACCCCGACGCGGAAAACGACGGGAAGTCCACCCAGTGGCCGCAATTTTATTGCAGCGTAGATCCGAAGGTGTACGAACACGTAATCCAGTCGAATTGAAGCCCGCAGTCGTCTATTTATGGTTTGAGGTTTCCGACTAGCTAAAAAACGTGCGTAATTTCAAATTACTCCAGTCTAACACCAGTTAGACAGGAGTTACGGCTCTCTGAATCTGGCCCATGGCTTATACACATATTGGCACAGTATATCAAAACAAAAATGTATTCAGATCGAACAATGGACTCAGAAACTATTTATGAATGGAAAACCTTGTGCCTACTCTATTCATGGGATTGAGGCTTATGGTATTTTAGAGGTTCAAATCCTAGACATGTTTATATTAATTTGGACAATTGCTCATTTGCCAAGCTTTACATTCTTGAGGTTGTCTGAATTTGTAATCGGTAAAAAACAATTCATGAACTCAAGACCAGTCCACCCTGTACAGACTGTAACAATTAACATCCACTACCACTAAAAATAGGAAAGATACTGCAAGCTACTTAAAACCAGCTAAATATAATATGTGGGCTATAGGAAAAGCATGTGAAAAGTTATAAATAGTAAAGCAAGACATATTTAGTTATTCAGAAATAGATTTTCTATTTTTAGGGGTCACAAAAAACCTGCACTGCTATAACACACCAAGCTCACAACAATGTAAATTCTTTTGATGCTATGCAAGCATGTTGTAATGATAAGCAAGAACAACACAACTAAAATATCCTGAAATGCCTTATTGCCAGCCCGAAGCACTCGCTGACTCACAGGTATTACACATTCCCATCATATGTCTGTTTTCGCATTACTGTACACCCGGCTCTGATATGAATTTTTCTATGGTTGGTT
The DNA here is from genome assembly GCA_029574335.1 of Rana kukunoris. NCBI lineage: Eukaryota > Metazoa > Chordata > Amphibia > Anura > Ranidae > Rana > Rana kukunoris. The sequence continues at coordinate 179,091 of JAJQKJ010002754.1, forward strand.
GAATTATGGCTCCCTAAAAGTGGTTGAACTTGTTAAGTGAGCTTGTATGTTGTTAAATTAACATTTATTTCCTAAACATAAACTGTTGCTTATGTCTCACAGAAAGCAGAACAAAATAAACTATAGTCGCTCAGTTAGTTTATAGTTAGCTAAAGAAGGAGCACGTGGGCTGGGCAATTCACAGCAAGTGCACATGGTGCAGATCCAAGTGTAGTTTGCTTTTAACCTTTAAATAAAAGCAAATCCTGCACACGCCAACAACAAAAATTAGCAAAAAAAAAAGATAGATGATAGTTTGTTCTCATCTGGTTAGGTTGCTAAGCTAAATTTCGTATTTGGCCTTGCTGTAGTCAGTAGAGTGGTAAGCTATTGTTTCTATCGGGTCAGGGCTTTTTAAGCTGGATGTTTCATTTTTCCTACCTGCTTCTGCAAGAAGCATCCAGAATATAGAAAAGGGAGAGTCAAATATCCAGTAATACATATGTATCACATGCTTTAAATTTAGTGGGGTCTGAAATGTTATTTGGCTCAGACAAGAGTGATTGAGGGCAATTTAGCCTCTGTGTCAGCCATGACTGTGCTTAGAGTATCCACCATTGTTCGCCTGAAAGTGTCATTACCACTCCAGGCCAAGGGTGGCAGCAGCAAGGTCGAGGTGTATTGGGTATTCCCTTTGGAAGCGAATGGTTGCTCGCTGTGCATGCCGAGGAGGGGTACTTAAGGGACAGACGCCATTGGGTAGGGTCGTTGGTCATACCACATGCCTCGTGGCTTGCCTGGCCTGAAGTGCAAGTCCTTAATCCTGGTTCCGGGACCACGCTGACCCGGGGCTGTGACTTTGTTTGTAGGCCCAGTAGTCTGGCTGGGGCCTGCCTGTGCTGTCTGTCCTGTGGGAGGAAGCCACTTGATGGAGGAAGCCAGGGGAGGACCTATCCTGGAGGGGTCCATGCAAGAGGCTGGTACCTTAGGCACCGCACTCTGGCCTAAAAGTTCTACCGAAGCTAAGCTGGAGAGATCCGGGTGCTAAATCCTGTGGCAGATGATTCCAGACCAAAGTGTCTCCTTATAAAGGAAGATCTGTGACAGAGACTGTATTTTACTTCATGCGCCATAATACATACCAAGCACCTATCTAGATTAAGGGCCTGGTGTGGATTTTGGGGGGCCCACACAAAAAAAAAAATCCATACTGGACATCTATGCAGGGCAGGAAATGTGTTATATGAACCCCATTAATAGACAGTCAATGGTAAGTGTCCACATCACCAGGCAGTGGTGTGGGCACATGACAAATGATGTGGTCCAGAGAAGAAACACTTGGAAGTAACTGGGTCATATATCTTATGTAATGGAGAACTAGCTGGACGTGTGTTAGTAAACTTTATTTGGGGCTCCCAATGTTTTATTTCAAGTGTAGGGGTATTTTTTATTTTATTTTTTTCATTTGTAGTGAGGCATACCTTCACTTGGAAAAAACTATTTATGTAAGCACAAGAAAATTGTTGTCAGTCCAGATTTTTGTCAGAAAATAGTTGCAATGATAAAAGTTACTGCCGAATACTAAGAATAGTGCTATAGTTTAAAAATAACAACATTAAAAATAGATGCTAGACTTTGATAGTAGATCTGTTTTTTTTTTTCATACTCCAATTGACTTTGAGACATAAGGCAATACTTACTGTTTCTTAGACTCTACTGAGATTCTTGTATAAGCCAAGAAGGTACCTTTATTTTCATTCCTAGAATTACAGACTGTTAGGTGCAGACCTATACAAAAATATAGACTTTCTGAGTTATGCAGATATATAAAAGGTTCATATATAAAAGGTTCAAGGATCTTTGTTATGAAATATTTTGGATAAACTAAATGAAGTATTTTTAGGAAATATTCCACACACTGATGACAACGGCAGGACAGACACCCACTTAGGAATCAAATAAAAGATGGTAATGTGGTTTATCCTGTAAAAAATGTAAACTCTGCCAAAAGGGGATAACTGTACAGTACAGGAAAACATTCTTGGGTTGCAAGCACATTATGGAAGAGCAAAAATGTTTCTATCTATTATGAGTGTCTTTTTTCATCCATAATTTTTTTGCTTACAGTGTGCATGGAGCATTTGGTACTGGTACTGGCACTGATACCTTGCATCTGTAAGGCCGTGTACACACGACCGAGGTTCTCGCTGGAGGACCTCGGCCGTGTGTACACTCTCGGCGAGCTTCCCGTCGGGAAGCCCGTCGAGCAGAAATAGAGAGCACACTCTCTATTTGCTCGACGGCCCGCCTGGATGAATGGCTGGTTGCCATTCCCGACAGGCGGGTCGCCGATTTCGACAGCCGGCAGAGAACCTCGACGGGCGGAACGATGTGTTCTGCCCGTCGAGGTTCTCTGCCGTGTGTACGCGGCCTCAGCCTGAAATTTGTAAGGAGATGAGTTGCGCTTGGAGACACAGCCTGATAATGTGCGTAAAAGTTTAAACAATGATAAATAATAAATGTAAATATATATACAGTGGTTGACCTCGATATTTTGTCAATCTCGCTCCCTTTCTCGGCAAGATTGAGCACTTGCGAGCCCCATCGCGGGAGCCAGCGCCGAGCTGGCTTGCCGCGATGGAGACAAAGCCGTCATAGAAGCGACGGGGATCCGACGCGGATTCCCGCCAATTCTACACGTGGGCGGAGTTTGTTATGAATCCTGAGAAGGAAGTCCCCGCCTGATTTTAAATAAAAATCCGGCATGGCTTCCCCCCTCAGGAGCATAACGGGCCCTTAGGTCTGGTATGGGTTGTAAGGAGACCCCCCCTATGCCGAAAAACCAGACCCGTATCCAAAGCACGCCGGCCGGCCGGCCGGTCAGGAGGGGAGTGGGGGCGAGCGAGCGCCCCCCCCTCCTGAGCCGTACCGGGCAGCATGCCCTCAACATGGGGGGGTTAGGTGCTCTGGGGCAGGTGGCGCACTGCGGCCCGCCACCCCAGAGCACCCTGTCCCCATGTTGATGAGGACAGGGCTACTTCCCGACAACCCTGGCCGTTGGTTGTCGGGGTATGCGGGCGGGAGGCTTATCGGAATCTGGAAGCCCCCTTTAATAAGGGGGCCCCCAGATACCGGCCCCCCACCCTAAGTGAATGAGTATGGGGTACATTGTACCCCTACCCATTCACCTGCAAGAAAAGTGTAAACACAAATAAACCACACAGTGTATTGAAATATTTTATTAGTTGGCCGCCGGGGGGGGGGGGGGGGGTGTGTATGATCGCTTTTATAAAAAGCGCCCCCTTCCGGCGGGCTTCTGCGGGGGGTGCCGCTGTTCTTCGCCGCCGTCTGGTTCTCTTCCGCCTCCACGTGGTACCTACCGGAGCATGATGGGACTGTGACGTCACAAGACAGGCCTATATAACTCGCTGCGAGCCGTGCGCCAGCCATAACAGCGGAAGGAAGCGTCGCTTCAACATCTGGAGAAGAGAAGAAGAAGACGACGTCACAGAAGAGGGGACTCGCCGCCGCTAGTAATTGAGCTAACACACGAAGATAGCGGCGGCGAGTCCTGAAGAAGAAGACCCCCGGAGAGCGGAGAAGACCCCCGGAGAGCCGGAGAAGACCCCGGAGAGTGGGAGAAGACCCCGGAGAGTGGGAGAAGACCCCCCCCGCCGCCGAAGATGTCGGAGGAAGCCCGCCAGGTGGTGGGCGCTTTTATCAAAGCGCCCCCCCCGGCGGCGGAAGAGAACCAGACGGCGGCGAAGAACAGCGGCACCCACCCCCCCGCAGAAGCCCGCCGGAGGGAGGCGCTTTTATAAAAGCGATCATACACACCCCCCCGGCGGCCAACTAATAAAATATTTCAATACACTGTGTGGTTTATTTGTGTTTACACTTTTCTTGCAGGTGAATGGGTAGGGGTACAATGTACCCCATACTCATTCACTTAGGGTGGGGGGCCGGTATCTGGGGGCCCCCTTATTAAAGGGGGCTTCCAGATTCCGATAAGCCTCCCGCCTGCATACCCCGACAACCAACGGCCAGGGTTGTCGGGAAGGGGCCCTGTCCTCATCAACATGGGGACAGGGTGCTCTGGGGTGGGGGGCCGCAGTGCGCCCCCTGCCCCAGAGCACCTGACCCCCCCCATGTTGAGGGCATGCTGCCCGGTACGGCTCAGGAGGGGGGGGCGCTCACTCGCCTCCACTCCCTTCCTGACCGGCCGGCCGGCGTGCTTTGGATACGGGTCTGGTATGGATTGTGGGGGGACCCCCACGCCGTTTTTTCGGCATAGGGGGGTCTCCTTATAACCCATACCAGACCTAAGGGCCTGTTATGCTCCTGAAGGGGGAACCCATGCCGGATTTTTATTTAAAATCCGGCGGGGACTTCCTTCTCAGGAATCATAACAAATACCGCCCACGTGTAGAATTGGCGGGAATCCGCGTCGGATCCCCGTCGCTTCTATGACGCACTCGCTGGAATGTGCTTTTACTATTCCAGCGAGTGCGAGATGTCGGCAGCCTGTCGCCGAGAATCAGCGCGATGCTGTCGTGCTAAAAAGACATTCTCGGTACTTAAAAATTCCCATAGGCGACGCTTTAAATATTTTTACTGGTTACATGTTTTTAGTTACAGAGAAGGTCTAGGGCCAAAATTATTGCTCTCGCTCTAACGTTCGCAGAGATACCTCACATGTGTGGTTTGAACACTGTTTTCATATGTGGGCGGGACTTGCGTATGCATTCGCTTCTGCATGCAAGCTCATGGGGACAGGGGCGCTGTATGCCCAGAGTATTGCAGAGTATGCCCAGAGTATTGCAGAGTTTGCAGAGATTTTTGCAGAGTATTGCAGAGTATGTCCAGAGTAAGCCCAGAGTATTGCAGAGTATGCCCAGAGTATTGCAGAGTATGCCCAGAGTATTGCCCAGAGCATTGCCCAGAGTATGGCCCGAGTATGTGGCCAGAGTATGCCCAGAGTATGCCCAGAGTATTGCCAGAGTATGCCCAGAGGATGCCCAGAGTATTGCAGAGTATGCCCAGAGTATGCCCAGAGTATTGCAGAGTATGCCCAGAGTATTGCCCAGTATTGCAGAGTATTGCAGCAGGGATGGCTGAGCAGGGAGGGATGGATGGATGGATCTGTGACTACATTTGTCACAGATCCAGCCCACAGCACTGCCGCTGACATCTGTTCCCTCCCCTCTCCTCTCACACTGTACCGATCAGTACAGAGAGGAGAGGAGAGTCATTGGACGGAGCGATCACGTGGGAAACCGCCGCTATCAGCGGCGATTTACCGTGATCCGTGATGCACGTGTGGGGGGCGCGCGGGAGCGTGATTCTGGGAAGCCGTTAATTAACGGCCACTTAGAATTGAGCAACCGGCCTGTAGACGTACTTTCTCTATAGGGCGGTTGCAAAGTGGTTAGTCTTGGATCTGGTAAGAGCACATACTTTCCTTATTCCCGGTGTGATTTCAACATTCCTTTCCTCCTAACCAGCTTCAATCTGGGATCGGTGGTGGATTTCTCTGCATCTCTTCATTTTTCTACCTTTCTACTCTGAACATTTGGATTTGGACATTATTTATTTATTTATCTATTCAATCCATTTATTTACTTTATGTGTCCTTCTGGGGACTAATACAAGGGACTGTTTGGAATACGTTTTCACTATATGTGGTTAATGCCCTTGGTGTATTGATACTCTGCTATTGATCACCAGTTTTTTTTTCCCTCACGGTGTGATTACTTATTTTTGCACATATATATATTTACATTTATTAGTTATCATTGTTTAAACTTTTACACACATTATCAGGCTGTGTCTCCAAGCGCAACCCATCTCCTTACAAATTTCTAATGCCGCGTACACACGGTCGTTTTTTGCGATGAAAAAAAACGACGTTTTTTAAAACGTCATTTAAATTGATCGTGTGTGGGCAAAACGTCGTTTTTTGTCTTCAAAAAAACGACCAAAAAAAAATTCCAACATGCTTGAATTTTTTGTGTCGTTTTTCAAAACGTCGTTTTTTGTTTCACAAAAAGTCACCGTGTGTAGCAAAAACGTCTTTCAAAACGACGTTTTTCAACCCGCGCATGCCCAGAAGCTAGTTATGAAGCGAGCTTCAATGGAAAAGTGTGGTGAACGTAACCTCGTTTTTTGTGAAAAAACTATGGTGTGTATGCAAAATTGTCTTTGAAAAGTGACGTTTCAAAAACGTCGTTTTTTACTTCACAGAAAACGTCGTTTTTTTTCATCGCAAAAAACGACCGTGTGTACGCGGCATTACTGTTGCGTTTATATCACATGTTTAGGTTTTGCTGCTGGATTTATTAACTTAAATATTTATTCACTTTATTAATTATATTTCAATATTTAATTTTTTTTTTCCTTAGCGCGAGATATTCCCCTTCTGATAGAATCTGTAAGCCTGAACCTGTCCTAATGCAATCAAATGATCACAGGCATTGTTCCTCCTTGTTTCTGTCTGCATTTTTTTAACAGCCTTTCCCTGTCCGCATGCACTACAGTGATAACATGGTGCATGTGCTTTTTCACACAGGGTATATTTTCTAATTGTTGCTGATTAAAAAAAAATGTTTACATGCCATTTTAAATTGTGAAATATATTTGGGAAATATGCATTAGCAGAAAAGCTTATCTTTTCCTTCAGGAGAGCATGTGACAGGGTGATGTACTGGCAGGAGATTGTGGGAAATCAGAGCATAGCTGTGTCATACCATAACACAAAGTGCCCAAATAATCAGTATCACCAGCTGTTTATATGAAAGCTGCACAATAAAATAAAGATAGGTTGACCAAGTGATGTGATTTTCAATCTTATATGAGATTTTCATGCTTGGATTTACTACTACTACTACATTAGCAAGCCATGCTGAGTTCTTTGCCATGCTGGGGTACATTTTAATTTTCTGCCTATGTGCACAGATTTGTATACCCAAAAAAATATAAGCACCAAAGTATGTCTGCATTATCTGATTGACAGCTAGCTCTTCAAGGTCTTTACCCTTGTTATTTAGATTATAATGCTGAGCTTTGCGTGATTAGTGTACATCAGGCAGTTGTTGCTGACAGTATTTTTAAAAACTGCTTCAATCAGAACTTCACTGCATGCAAAAAACACTGTGCATTCAAAACATCACACACCCTTACTCCAGATGACCCTCATCCCCTGGCTGGACCCCTATATACCCATAGTGTTTGCTCATTTTCAGTAACAAATCAATGTATTGGGTGTATTGGGTGTTTGATGTCCTCTGTAAGCCAGGTCTGATTTGTTTTAAAAATGTAAACAAATTTTGCATATTGATCCACTTCCACTGTACTATTGGTACATACCTGGCACCCACTATTCCATAGATATATGTGTAGCGTTCACCCCCGAAGGAGCCGCTGGTTGTTGTTGGGATCGGCCTATTAAGTTACCCTGATGTTGTCTAGAGGTGTGGTGACAGGATCAAATCAGAAAGCGGAGGTCCAGACAGTCAATAAAGGTTTTCTTCAATGCTTTATTCAAAGCCAAACAAGGCCAACATTAACATTTATTAGGAAAAAGAAAGAGCTGATGAAAGAGAGGAAAACCTTGCGGCATCAGGCCTGGATATGAACAGGGCAGTTTCGCCTTCAGTAGTATCAATTGCTGAGACTCGTCGCCACTTCTGCCTGGCAGCCGAGGCGTTACTTCAGATTTCTGGGAGGAACAGATCTCTCGCTCAGATCTGGCTCTAGGGCCTCTGCCACAGGCCAAGTACTGTAAATGGATTAGATAGATGAACGGATTAGAGTTCTTTAGCATGGGTCACCGGGTGACAGCAAAATTTACCTGTCAGCATTTTGGTCACCAGATCCCCGATTGGTTCATTCAAGCCCTGTTGGACAACCTGCCTCCGGGTTCCCCTCAAGCCGATCCCCCAATTGCGCGGCACCCAGCCTGGGATCCTCTCAATAGAATCGGGGACCCAGTAAGACACTGGGGTCCCCTTTTACCTCCGGCTGAGGTTCGCCATAGCCTGCAATTGTGGCCAGGTGGGCCATGCTGGCGGGGTCCATGGATGTGCGCACCCTGAAGGTGGATGCCACACCTGGAACCGGGCCCCTGCGAAGACCTGTAGAATACATGACACCCGTCCAGATATATCCCCCCCAGCATGCCCCGCGGGGAAAAACTCCTCCAATTGGCTGCTGGGGAACAACTTACTCTGCCAGATCCCCACTGGCGCCAGCCGCCGTCCAGAAATGATATCACATCCCTAGAATACAGACCGGTCCAGTGGACATTTCTAGAATGACAGGGGTCACAATTTAGACAAATTGTGAACAGGAGCAAAGTAACTCTCCCATTCTAACTATTTTTTTGTATAGTTCCCATACTGAAAGTAAGGGGGGCTACATACTCCTCTCTCCTGAATTGACACTGTCTCCAGTGTCCAAAAGCATTCGAACACGAATGCTGGCCTGACACCTACCAGCCAAATAGAAAAGAAGAAAGGACAGAATTAACACATTAAATCACAATATCCAAAAGACATACAACATTCACAACCCTATCTATCTAACTGCCCATGCTCCGCAGTGTCGACAATAGGTGGGTCAAAAAAAAACCCTGTAAGGAACAAAGAACATACAAATTATACAATATGTGTATACAACCTCCAAGTTTATTAATGAAGCTGTATACTCGAACCTGTGCACAAAACTTCCTTCCCTCCCAAGAAGTCCTAAGGCATATAAGTGCTGTGAAAGAAATACTGGGCCAGATTCAGAAAGAAAAGAAAGAATTTACGTATATAAATTCAAATGTGCGCCGTCGCATCTTTACGCCGATTCTGAAAGCAAGATATGCTGAAAAACATGGCTTCAGTCATCCGGCGTAACTTGCCTATGCCGCCATATCATGGGCACACAGTGACGCTGGACGCATTAGACGTTCCTAATAAAAATATGCAAATGAGCTAGATATGCCAATTCAGAAACATATTTGCGCCCGGTGCATTGATATACGTCGTTTACCTTAAGCGTATGACCGGCGTAAAGTTACCCCTGCTATATGAGGTGCAGGCAATGTTAAGTAAGGACATCGGACCAGCGTCAAATTTTCTATTATTTACGTAAGTCATACGCGAATAGGGCTGTGCGTAAGTTACGTTCACGTCGAAAGCATTGCGTATTTGCGACGTGATTCAGAGCATGCAATCTGATTCCAGTGTTGACCCAAAAAAGCAAGTCCTGTAAAGGCCTGAAGCTTTCTGCAGATTATTACCATGACATCCCCTGCTATTACCTCACTCCCTCATGTTTTGCACTAGACAGAACTAAGATTGTTTCTATGCTGAGACAAATATACACCAAAGATAAAATTATATAACACAACGTATATGATTTTTTTTAGCGGGGTCAATGTTTGTGACATGTCAGATGACCCCCCTCCCATGTATTCTTCAGACTGTTCCAGTATGACTCCAGCAGCCCCTATCAGCCCCCCAGCCTTACCTATGCCACTTTCTGCCATCTCAGTCACTGCAGCGCTGGGTGTGCTCTTATTCCTCCTTCTTAGGTCTCGACTCCAGCCTCCAGGAACCTCAACCCGATCCCTTCATTCTCAGGCTTGCCTGCACCGGCCTCCCCAGTCCCACTCCTCACTGAGAGCAGAGTCGAAGTCCCATCCAGGACGCATGGGAGGTGAGGGAGGCAAGGGTGGGACAGCAAAGCTTGGAGACAAATGTACAGGAGGCTTCCGCAAAGCGCTCCTTAAAAGAGAGTCTCTCTCTGAGTCTGGAGTCAATGAGGATGGCAAATGTGATCAAGCTCTCCAGCTCAGTGGGTATATCTCGGGCTGCTATCTCATTCTTGATGTTATCTGAGAGACCATGAGAAAAGGTAGCCGTGAGGGCCTCATTGGTCCAAGCGACCTCTGCTGCCAGAGTATAGAATTCAATAGCGTAATCGGCAACCGTACTCTGATGGACATAAGGCTCTTGGCAGCAGAAGCGGAGCATGTGGGAACGTAAAATACCCTTTTGAAGGAAGCTACAAATTCTGGGTAACTCCGGACCATGGCTTTTTGCGCCTCCCATAGAGGGTTTGCCCAGGCCAAGGCTCTGTCAGAAAGCAAAGATATCACAAAACCTTGTTTGCCTTTGTCTGTGGGAAACGCTTAGGGCAGCATCTCAAAGTACATCTCAACCTGGTTGAGAAACCCTCTGCACTGAGCTGGATCGCCCCCAAATTTCTGGGGAAGTGGAGCGGAACCAGACATACCTCTTATAGTGCTAATACTAGACACGGGTGCCTGCAGCACAAGTTCTACCAGAGCGGCCACAGTGGGAGATTCCAGACAAGCCGTGCGACTCAGGAGCGTCTGTAACACCATGGCAAACTGATCCATGTGGTGATTCAGGTCATCCAATCTGAAAAAAATATTATTAACAAGTGGATTGGCTGCATCTTCTTAATTCATGGCCTTGGCCTACTGTCAGAAACCATGAACCAGACCGAGACAAAAGTACAGTTAAATTACACTTGTTTAATAATAATAAACAGGTAAACAGAGTTGTATATAAAGAAGATGCACACTAAAACAAGGGGGCACTTCCCGGCGCCAAAGACGCGTTTCGTCACTTCCGACTTCAACAGAGGTAAACAGAGTAAGCGTAGTCAAAACATAGCCAGTGTTTAGTAACCGGATTGTGTAGCTGGCCAAGCCAATGTCAGAGAGCTAGAGATAAATGTAGTAGTCCAACACGCAGGATCAGTAGCCAGAAGGAAGGCCAGCCGAAGTATAGCCAAAGTCCACAGCAGGAACTCAGGAGAAAGTCTCTGTGATGTTGACAAGGGCGAAGGCAGAGATGAAGTGAGCTGGAAGACTTTAAGTAGGCAGGGCTGAGGAGCAGATCAACAGATGAGTCACTCAGAGAAGTAAGGGCTGAGCCCAGCCCTGACACTTCTCTTCTGAAACTGCCCCCAAAGCAAGCTGTTGTTTGTATATGCTGTACCTATGGATGTTTCTAGACGTCTACTCTTCCTCCTTTATTCCGGCTAGACAAGTTTTGTGACCTGGTTTGTGCAAGAAAATAAATGTAACATCCAATGTTAGTGACCTAAAAAGAAGTTGCCAACACCCCGGATGAATAAGAATTATACAAATCCCCCAAGGAGGGGCTTTAAAGGCAACAATGGTAGGCGTAGTGATGCAAAATACAGAGTTATTTATATTAAATATTTAATCGTATAAAAAAAGTCATACAAAATAGTACATAATAATATAGATACAAATACAATAGCATAGGAGAGTCGAGACTGATCCACATGGAAAATAACAGGGCCCTACGCGTTTCGGGTAATTCCCTTCTTCAGGGGCCAGGGTCTAAGTGGAAACAAGATACATTCAATCAAATGTGTATAAACATATTGTAAAATGGTTTTTATAATTGATTTTTATAGTTACATCAAACAACAAGGACAGCGAGTATAAAAAGTACAATAAACAGGGTCATACCAGTCATAGAATATCAATCTCTGTAAAACAAACAGGGCATCTCGACCGTGGTTGAATATTCCTAAACAAGATGGTATATAGGAAAAATGGGCAGGCGTCTCATATCCCAGATGGAGATAAACCCTAGACCATACGTGCCGAAGTGTGAAGAAAATGCCCCTTTCTTTTTACTTAGCCAACCGCTGTGTTCTATGCTGACCTCCCTTGGCCACTGTTGTGTTTGTGCTCCCTACTGACCTCCCCTGGCCATTCTAGATATTACGCCCTCAAGATAGGTACAATTTTACTATAATAATTAATTAATTAATTTTTACTTCTTATTTTTTCCTGTATAATCGTACCTTGTCCCCCTTTTTAATAGGGGCTGTATAGACATTTTCTTCACACTTCGGCAGGTATGGTCTAGGGTTTATCTCCCTCTGGGATATGAGACGCCTGCCCATTTTTCCTATATACCATCTTGCTTAGGAATATTCAACAACGGTCGAGATGCCCTGTTTGTTTTACGGAGATTGATATTCTATGACTGGTATGACCCTGTTTATTGTACTTTTTATACTCGCTGTCCTTTTTGTTTGATGTAACTATAAAAATCAATTATAAAAACCATTTTAAAATATGTTTATACACATTTGATTGAATGTATCTTGTTTCCACTTAGACCCCTGGCCCCTGAAGAAGGGAATTACCCGAAACGCGTAGGGCCCTGTTATTTTCCATGTGGATCAGTCTCAACTCTCCTATGCTATTGTATTTGTATGTATATTATGTACTATTTTGTATGACTTTTTTTATACGATTAAATATTTAATATAAATAACTCTGTATTTTGCATCACTATGCCTACCATTGTTGCCTTTAAAGCCCCTCCTTGGGGGATTTGTATAATTCTGGTTTGTGCAAGGGGTAGATGAGGAGAATGTACAGGATTGGAGTAAGTGGGCAAAATGTGTTATCGGGTTATCTGGTATAGTGTATTTTTATGGTATCAGTTGTAATGAATTTTATCTGGACTTAATACATTTGTGATTTTACTTAAAGGGGTTGTATGAATTAAAGGCTACTAAATTGGACTTTAAGGGCACACAATGATATAATAGAAAAACAAAGTCAATTTATTAGAAAAATGTGATAAAAAACAGTTATAAACATAAAATCGAACCGAGATCAGGTAGATAACTGGTCCACACAGGCTATTACAATAATATTACAATTCTAGCATAAAGACAGCTCAAATATAAAGCTTCATTGTAGAGTTTAGCTTGAATAATGCATAACCAGGTGACAATCCGGAGGAGTAGGAGGACTTGCTCTACATGTTGCGTGCTAATCACAGCGCTTCCTCAGGAGCACAAACATTTCAAGAAAATAGTTGGCCGCGTTGTGGATAAGCAACGACTGGTCTTTTTATACCCTCGTATTGGCTATGGTTCAACAACGTGTCACTCAAGCCAGTTAGGGGAGTAAGTATCGTTAAAATAAGCAGGTTTTGTTAGGTGATGGGTCACTCAGATGCAGGAAATCCTTATGTCTTACAGCCTGTTTGCCTGTCCATGTTGTAGTCCCTGGTGAGTGGAGAGCGCCTATACTATATACTATGTATATGTATATACTATGTATAACTATGTATAAGCCCTCTCCACTCACCAGGGACTACAACACGGAAAGGCAAACAGGCTGTAATACATAATGATTTCCTGCCTACCATAACCTGTACATTATCCCTATCCTTTTGGATTGGAGACTTACAGGCTGGCAATCGGCGACTTAAGCTTACATCCCTATTTACCGCCAAGTCGACTATCTTTATTCAGCCTACACATCCCTGGAATTGAAGTCCCCACTTATTGCTTACCAGCAACTGAGTGACCTATCACCTAACAAAACCTGCTTATTTTAATGATACTTACTCCCCTAACTGGCTTGAGTGACACGTTGTTGAACCATAGCCAATACTAGGGTATAAAAAGACCAGTCGTTGCTTATCCCCAATGCGGCCAACTATTTTATTGAAATGTTTGTGCTCCTGAGGAAGCGCTGTAATTAGCACGCAACATGTAGAGCAAGTCCTCCTACTCCTCCGGATTGTCACCTCGTTATGCATTATTCAAGCTAAACTCTACAATGATGCTTTATATTTGAGCTGTCTTTATGCTAGAATTGTAATACTATTGTAATAGCCTGTGTGGACCAGTTATCTACCTGATCTCGGTTCAATTTTATGTTTATAACAGTTTTTTATGACATTTTTCTAATTTACTTAGTTTTTCTATTATATCATCGTGTGCCAAGTCCAATTTAGCAGCCTTTAATTCAATCTATCATTATCGGGGTGATGGCACACTGAATATTGGTGCATCGGCAGTATCACCCTGCATCAGTTGCACGTAAAATTTCGGCCCTTCTTATTCACATATTTAAAGGGGTTGTAAAACTTTTGACAGTGACCAGCACCCTAGCCCCCCGTTTTACTCACCTGAGCCCTTTGATCCATTGACAGAGGATCTCTTTAGCTCTCTGGCCAGGGTTCGCGGCACTTGATTAGATAGATTGATAGCAGTGCAACCATTGCTTCTCGTTGCAATCAATCAAATCCAATGACGCGGCCCCCGGACGCAAATGCTAGACTCAGGAGCGTGCCCGAAAGGTGACCCCTAGGGAGAGCGATTCTCCCAGGGGGTTATCAGATGGGAGGAGGATCCCGGCGAGATGATGACCGGGGCCACACTGTGCAAAACGTACTGCACAGTGGAGGCAAGTATGATATGTTTGTCATTTAAAAAAGATGTTTACAAACTCTTAAATCACAAAATGCTAATTATCTTTGGTCTTTGTCTTGCCAATTAGTTTATCTGCAGGAGCGTGCTATTCTGGCACCTAAAATGGAGCGACTGAAGACATCATATTTCAGGTGAGCTGAATGAACATTTGTATAATGTTTTAAAATGTATCTGCAGCTGTTTTATTTAACATCATTCTTCCCAATTAGTCAGATGAGGTGCAAATGTTTCCTATTTAATATTTTCATAAGCAGTTCCTTGCCGAGATTTTGGAAGAACCATCAATATTGCTCTTTTTAAAATTATCATACGACATTTAAGTTGCATATAGATTTGCCTTCTCTGCTTTTTCATGAATGATTATTATTTTAGAAATAGATTAATATGTAAAAAACTTGCAAAACTCCCCTTGGAGCTATGAGGAGTTAATTATCCAAATTACTATTTATCCATATTTACTTAATAACCATTTCCATAGCAGTTTGTGATACATCTGGAGGTTTTATATGCTTGCAATTAAGACAGATTTGAAAATTTTGATTAATTTGTTTTTCTTGAGTTCTAATTGCAAAGCTTCTGTAAAAGATGTCAATGTTATACACCTGTGAAATATCCCCATCTAGTGTTGAGTACAGGAGAGAACAGAAAATGAGCCATGCGATTGGCTTAGATACACAAAAACAAACAAATAGCTGTCCAGTCATTTAAATGCTAGCCAAATGCATTTTCTAATTTTATTTGCCATAATATATTCATAAAGAAATTAATAAAATGTTCACGAAAAAAACAGCAATAGTCATGCCATTGACAAAATACATCATTTAAATTGTTGAATAAGTTATAGATTGATGATAAATTTAATAATTGCTCCATATAAATGAATTGATTAATGATAATCTATGATTATCCAAGGTGGTAAGAGAAATTAGTGAGTGAATTCATCTCCAAACCTTTGAATCTAGCCCTGGTTAGGTCTGATTCACTCAACGTCGCCCTTTGTAACCTTTTGGTGGATTTGCAATTTTTTACTGTTTCAAAATTAGAGAGATATACAGTAGGCTTACTCTTGACAGAATGCAATTAATTTGACACTGATTGCACTAATACAGAGATGAGCGTATTTAAAAATAACAATAAATGTGGTTATCCCAATAGTGAATCAATATACAAAAAAAGGAGTTGAGTAGATGGGACTTTCAATGTGCTTCTAGTGGCACCCTCAGGAAAAAACACATATTAACCACTTTAGCCCCGGACCATATTGCTGTCCAAAGACCAGAGCACTTTTTGTGATTCGGCACTGCATCGCTTTAACTGACAATTGCGCGTTCATGCGACGTGGCTCCCAAACAAAATTGGCGTCCTTTTTTCCCACAAATAGAGCTTTTTATTTGGTGGTATTTGATCATCTCTGCGGTTTTTATTTTTTGCGCTGTAAACAAAAATAGAGCGACTATTTTAAAAAAAATAGAATATTTTTTACATTTTGCTATAATAAATATCCCCAAAAAAGATTTAAAAAAACATTGGTTTGCGCAAAATTTATAGCGTTTACAAAAAAGGGGGTAGTTTTAAGGCATTTTTATTAATATTTTTTTTTACTAGTAATGGCGGCGATCAGCGTTTTTTTTCGGTACTGCGATATTATGGCGGACACATCGGACACTTTTGACACATTTTTGGGACCATTGGCATTTTTATAGCGATCAATGCTATTAAAATGCATTGGATTACTATAAAAATGCCATTGGCAGTGAAGGGGTTAACACTAGGGGGCGAGGAAGGGGTTAAGTGTGTTCCTATTTGTGTTCTTACTGTGTGGGGGGGGTGGACTCACTAGGGGGAATCATTGATCTTCCGTTCATACATTGTATGAACGGAAGATCAGCGTTTCCCCCGCTGACAGGAACGAGAGCTGTGTGTTTCCCCGCTCTGTAACGAACGAGCGCGCGGCGGCGATCGCACGCGCGCGGGACTCGGGGGCGAGCGGGGGGCGCACGCGCGGGCCACCGGCGGCGTGCACGCGCCCCCTAGCGCCCACGAAAGTCCCGACGTAGAGCTACGGGCTCTCGCGCAGGAGAGCCGACCTGCCGCCGTATAACTGCGGCGGCTGGTCGGCAAGTGGTTAACAACACCTATTTATAAAAAGGAATTTTATTGTAAGAAACATAAAAAAATGAGTTAGTGAAACCAAAGTAAAAGCATATTTGGATGAATATGAATACCATAAGGTTCAGCAACAAACCCCAAAACACCTTCCCCAAGTGTAAGGCCTCGTACACACTATCGGACATATCCGATGAAAACGGTCCGCGGACCATTTCCATCGGATATGTCCGATCGGGAGTTTGATCCGATGGCGTGTACACACCATCGGATCAAATTCCCCGCCGCTGGACGGCGCGGTGACGTGGCAGTGACGCGGCGGTGACGTTGACGCTGCCACGTCACCGCACCAGGAAGTTAAACACTTCCGCGCATGCGCCGAATCCATTCGGCGGCGGCGCGGCGGCGGTGGGGGACGACATGTCTGCTGGTAAGTGTACTAACCAGCAGACATGTCGGGCGGACAGATTCCCACCGGATAGATTTCAAAGCATGCTTTGAAATCTGTCGGGTGGAGAAATCTGTCCGCTAGCCAATACACACAAGCGGAGATGTCTGCTGAAACGGTCCATCAGACCGTTTTCAGCGGACATATCCCCTCGTGTGTACGAGGCCTAATAGTACAAAACAGAGGATACTAATAGTACCAGGACATTATATCATATGGATTGTGGGGAGGTGTCTATTACAATTTAGACACCTCCCTACAGTTGGTTTCGCTAACCCATTTTTTTATGTTTCTTACAATAAAATTCATATTTTTATATATGTGTTTTTGATATGTGTTTTTTCACGACAGTGACACTAGAAATATCTTTAAGTCCCATCTACTCAACGCCTTCTTTTGTATATATTTAAAAATAACACTGAGCCTTTGTTGTCACTAAATTTGAGCCTATCAACCTACTGCTTCCCAACTATACCACCTTAAAGGGGTTGTAAAGGTTTGTTTTTTATTTTCTATCTTTAAAGTATTTATTAGGTTTTTCAAAGGAATACATGGTGTAACAAGACAAAGTAAAGTAAGACAACCAAAGCATACAGGCACGGTACAAATAAATCATAAATGCAAAACAGAGGGCTGCTTCTTAGGAGAATTACTGGAGAGAACAAGGTGTCCAGGATGTCCAGGTCCAAAGACCCCTTGGAACGGGATCCCCCCCCCAGCCCCCCCCCCGCACCCCCATGGGAGCTAACTGTGCGGAGGATGATGGAGAGGACTCCAGCTCACCTTACATGTCAAGATGTCATACTTGTTAGGGATCACTCTGGAAAGGCGAGCAGCCTACACAGGAGGTATGTTGTACCTGTACGTGGCCAAATAAAACACATAACGATAACAATGTTTTTTATTTTCTAAATAGGTTCCTTTAAGCTAGTGCATTGTTGGTTCACTAACGTTTTCCTTTGATTTCCCTTCTAAATATTTATTTTCTTTGTTTTCTTTGTCTAAATTTCTCACTCTCTGTTCCTCCTCAGTAAGCTGTTCAGTAAGCTGTTCTGGCTGACTAACAACCGCTCGGAAGATGGGGGCAAGTTTACTGAGGAGAAACAGAAAGTGAGACAAAGAAAAAAAACATTTAGAAGGTAAATCGAAGGAAAAGTTAAGTGAACCAACAATGCAATAGTTTAAAGGAACCTATTTAGAAAATAAAAAAAAAACCTTTACAACCCCTTTAAGCTGCTGAGGCAGCTGGACAAAGGTGTATGTGTGCAGGGCTGCAATGCATTTCTTTGTTGTGCTGCAAAAATGATCTCTCCTACCATGTTCAGTGGGCAGTACTGCAGCTATTTGTGACATATTTAAGTGAATGAGTCTGTGCTGGAGCTAGCTCTCAGTTGCTACCAGGGCCAGATTCCAGACAAGGCCACCAAGGCCAGGCCTTGGGGTGGCAGTAGGTGAAGGGGCGGGGGCGGCTCCACCTCGCCGGCCTCACTCACGGGCACAGTCTCTTCCTGCCCGCACTCACGAGCGCACTGTACAGTCCCACCTATCATCTCTGCCCACTCCGCTCATCCTCCCCGCCCTCACTCACATGAACACTGCAAAGTCTATGCCCATCCTCCCCGCCCTCACTCACATGAACACTGCAAAGTCTATGCCCATTCTCCCCACCCTCACTCATGGGCATACTGCAAAGTCTCCACCCTTTTTCTCCACCCGCTCCGCCCATCTACCCCACCCTCACTCACGGGCACACTGCACAGTCCCTGCCCGCTCCGCCCATCCTCTCCACCCGCACTCATGGGTACTCACAGACCCCATCTATCCTCTCTGCCTGACCAAGCAAATCCTAGCATGGAGGGGGAACCAACTGATCTGCCAGCGATCTGCAAGTGAGTGGCATTGATACCAATATTAACACTGCTACTGATTCCCACCCACACCACCATTGCTGCCACTGATACCCCCCCACCACTATTACTGCTACTGAAACCCCACCACCACCATTACTGCCACTGATACCCCCCACCACCATTACTGCCACTGATACCCCCCACCACCACTGATCCCCCCCCCCCACACCACCACCACTAGTGTGACTGATACACCCCCCCACACCGCCACTAGTACCACTGATAACACCCCCACCACTGATACTCCCCACACCACCACCACTGATCCCATCCAGCAACCACCATCCCTGCCACTGATCCCACCCCCACCACTACCACTCATCCCATCCCATCCCATCTTCCCCAACCACCACCCTCACCACTGATCCCATCCTCCCACCACTGCTGCCACTCATTTCATCCAATACCCCCCAACCACCACCCTTGCCACTGATCCGATTCCCTTCACTACCTCTGCCACTCATCCCATCCACCGATCCCACCCTCAACAACTGATCCCACCCCCCGACCACCACACTTGCCACTCATCCCATCCCCCCACCACCGCTGCCACTGATCCTATCCCCACCCAACCACCACTGCTGCAAATCACAAGTATATTTTTTTGGGCGGGGGGGTTAATATCATTTTTTTTACCTAATTTCTATCACATGGGTGGGGCCCAGAAGCCCCCTATGTATTGGTGTGTGTGTGTGTGTGTGGGGGGGGGGGGCTTTGAAGGACCCGGCCTTGGGGCGGCAAATCCAAGCCTGCTTGCTGCATGGTGTTCCCATTCACATAGCCTGTCAATAAAAAATACAGGCATTCAGAATGTGGGACAGCACCTGTTCAGCTCAGTGAGATGCAATCCACTGCAGATTGCTCTTCAAAGATACACTTGTAAACAAACCCATATAGACGCACTCTTTTTTAAAGATTACATTTATTGATGTTTCACAAAACATCTGGCTGGAGAGTAAATATTTGGAATGGCCATCCTTTCCTCCAGAAATACTGTACAAGAACTGCCTTTCAAAATGTGGACACTGCCATATCATATGAAAATAGTCCCCTTCCTCAGTATAAGAGCGATGGCATTCCGGAAGTCTGCCCTACCCATCTTGTACAAGCGAGCTGGGGTATAGTAAATTGTATGCAGGAAGTTAAATTGCAATATTTTGTCCCTAGCAGATATTACCGAGGGCAATAAAGCCCCCACCACTTCAGTCAGACCATGTTTTATTAGTCAGGGTTGGGATGTCAGAAGCCCATTGTTTAGCTATTGTCTCCATCCTCCATGAGTACGAGGATAAGAGAAGGGAATAATATCTAGATATAAGTTTGGTATGGTCATCTTCAAGCAGAAGTTTCTCTAGTCTAGAGGGGGAAAGTGACACCCCTGTCAATCCAAACTGGGCCGTCATTGCATGACGCAATTACAGATAGATATAAAAGTACTTGTTGTGAATTTTGTATTTCATTTGGAGATCCCTAAATGTTTTAAAAATCCCATCAGAAAACAATTGGTTAACATACTTAATACCATACCTAGCCCATCGTGTTCCTCAGATAGCCCTCCAGTTGTTTAGGAACTACAATTCCCATCATGCCTAGTCATGTCTGTGAATGTCAGAGTTTTACAATGCCTCAAGGGATGTGTAGTTCCGCAACAGCTGGAAGGCCGTAGTTTGAGGATCCCTGTATTACATTTATCAATGCTTCATAGGAGTGGCCCAGGGCAGCCTGAGCACCCCCGAGACATTATCCAGATCTGGAAAAAAACACCAGTATATATGTGTCAGTTGGGCTGCTAAGTATTAATTAGCATTAAAGATTTGATAAGGCCAGGCTTCCTTCCACAAAAAGGTAGGTACAGTGGGCCAGATTCAGAGAGCCGTAACTCCTGTCTAACTGGTGTTAGACTGGAGTAATTTCAAATTACGCGCGTTTTTTAGCTAGTCGGAAACCTCAAACCTCAATAGACGGCTGCGGGCTTCAATTCGACTGGATTACGTGTTCGTACGCCTGGGTCCACTGGGTGGACTTCCCGTCGTTTTCCGCGTCTGGGTATGCTAATGAGCTTTTGCCGGCGATCCCAGAAATTACGATCTTCAATCGCAATCTCTTACGGCATCTTTATTCATCTTTTTTTTGCGTGACACTACACCAGCTTTTTGCTGCTCTAATATTAGACAGCCCATGTTAAGTATGGCCGTCGTTCCCGAGTCGAATTTCTACGTTTTCCGACGTCTTTTATTATTTTTAACGTAAGTCGTCCGGGAATAGGAATGTTCGTAAACGACGCTACTCAAACAACGAATGACGTAACGACGTGATTTTGCGCAATGCACGGCGGGAAATTTCCGAACGGAGCATGCGCAGTTCGATCGCCGCGGGGACGCGCTTAATTTAAATGCTTCATGCCCCCTAATCGCGTATTTCGATTACGCGGCGAGAAATAGACTACGCCGCCGTAACGTACGGGCAAAAATCTACCAGAATTCGATGTAGAGCCTGGTAAAATACGGCAGCGTAGAGTATTTCGATTACGCAGCGCAAAATTAAGTGTATCTGAATCTGGCCCAATGTTTTCAAGGAGATCCTAGGTGGTTTAGATCCCCTAAGACCTTGTACACACGAGTGAATAAATCCGCTGAACATGGTCCGAAAAATCCGCTCGTGTGTAGGGGCAAATGGACCGTTCTGGCCGGATTCCTCCGGTGGAAAATTTCCAAAGCATGCTTTTCCGCCAGAGAGCTGTCCGTCAGATATGTCCGCTGGTTAGTACGGCAAACCAGCGGACATATCTTGCCGCACATGCGTCGTATCCTGTGAATGGATCCGACGCATGCGCGCGGAAGTGTTTACTTCCTGGTGCGGTGACGTGGCGGTGTCAACGTCACCGCCGCGTCACCGCGCTGTCCGCCGGCGGGGAATTTGATCCGATGGTGTGTACAGCCATCGGATCAAAACACCCCGGCGTAAATATACGCTGTAAACGGTCCGGGGACCGTTCACAGCGGATATATTCAGCCGTGTGTACAAGGCCTTAGGAACAAGGTAAACATCCCATTTATTTCAGTAAATCGTTTTTTGGGGATATAAATTGGCGCATGCCAAAGTATGTAAAGATGTCTGGGTAGGTATATAATTTTGAAGATGTTTATGCAGATATATGATGGAATCTAATCCGATGGATTTTTATGTTGGATATCCAGTGAAGCTGACTTTCATCAGTCTTGCCTACACACCATCTGTAAGAGGACTGTGGCCGTCTGTCCCCGGCGCCCTCCGGCGCATGCGCGCGCACACGGGTGCCCTGTAATACCCCGGCGCACCAATGCGTATGCGCGCGCACACGCGGGCACGCCAATGCACGCACGCGCGCCAATGCGCGCACGGGCGCGCGGCGAACGCTGTGCGCGCCCCTAGCGTCAATTGGCACTCGCTGCCTATTTAAGGAAGTGCTCTGATCCAGATCCTTGCTGACTGATCTTCAGCGTGTACCCAGTAACCTGAATCCTGCTCTTATCCTGATGACTTCCTGTTGATGAACCCGGCTTGCTCTGACCCCGCTATTGACTCCGTTATACCTTGTCTATTGGTTCCTGACTCCGGCTTCCCACCTGACTCCGCTACTGCCTGCCACCTGGTACCTCGTCGCCTGCCTTCCTCCTTGACCTGGCTATCCGTATGACCTGTATTGACCTCTAGTGCCTGCGATCCAGCAACCCTGAATACCTGCTTCTGACTTCTGTGACTTCCTGCTACGTCCGGCTGTTAGACCCTCTGGGACTGCATATCCCTGGATCATCAGTGCCCGGCTGTCGGAGTCCTTACCCACAGGCACTCGTGTTCCTCCAGCCCTTTGGTGTCCCCTGTACCATCTCCGGCGGTGCCAGGGCTGGAGATACAAGAGAGGCCGACCTCGTCACCTCAGTCTCCCATCAGGTACGTGACAGTATCAGTCAGCCAAGATGGAGTCTGAAAGGGAGGTCTCTCTTCTTCAAACCCTCTGCCAGGCGGTTACCGCACTCGCTCATACGGTGCAGGGGTTACACAGGAACTTAGCACAGCTTGCACCCAGCCTGGCCTCCTCCTCTGAAGACTTGAGAATCAGGGATTCTTCTGTTCAAACCGAGACTTGTAACCTTGCTGGACATTTCTGTTCCCCTGAGCCAAGAGTGCCCCTACCTGAACGTTTCTCGGGAGATCGTAAAAGATTCAGGACTTTTCAAAATGCCTGTGAGCTTTACTTTTCATTGCTGCCTCGCACCTTCTCTACTGAGGAAGTTAAAGTAGGATTCCTTATCTCCTTGTTGTCGAATGAACCCCAGTCTTGGGCCCACCGGCTTCGTGAACAACATGATCCTGTCTTGACTTCCGTAAACTCCTTTTTTGCCGCTATGGCTCAATTATACGCTGACCCTTTCCGGCATCAGACGGCAGAAGCTACTTTGAGCCACCTGCAACAGGGCTCCAGGCCCATTGAGGACTATGTATCTGACTTTCGCTTATGGAGCGCTGATACCAAATGGGACAATTCTGCTTTACGGTTTAATTTCAGTCTCGGCTTATCGGAAGCTATCAAGGATGAGCTCGCCAGGGTGGAAGCACCTTCCTCTTTGAGTGACCTGATTCTCCTTGCCATACAGATTGATCGTCGCCTGCGGGAAAGACAGTCTGAAAGAACCTTGAGCTCCCATTTGTTGCCTGTTCATTCCGAGCTTCCCTTACCTGTCTCCGCAGCAGCACCGGAAGACACCCAGGAGGATCGGCATGCCAGTTTTCCGAGGCCTCCCCTGTCCCAACAGGAACGGTCTCGTCGTTATCATAATAGACTCTGCCTCTACTGTGGCGATGAAGGCCATGTCCTTCGGTCTTGTCCTCGAAGACACCGTAGGAGACCCTCTCCTCCATCCCAGGGAGTGGTTTCGTCAAACCTGGGCCAGAACCACACCTCACTACCAATCTCTCTCCAGTTCTCAGGGAAGATCCTGACTGTGCCAGCCATTGTGGATTCTGGGGCTTGTAGCTGTTTTATAGACTCTGCCTTCGCAACCATGCATGAACTTCCCTTATGCGCCAAGAAAAACAGCTTCTTAGTTCACCTTGCGGATGGTTCAGGTATTAAGTCAGGACCTGTCACTCTGGAGACTGCTCTTATCCCCTGTTCCACAGCTTCCGGGCACCAGGAACTCCTACGTCTGGATGTCATCACATCTCCTCTGTTTCCAGTTATCCTTGGGCAACCCTGGCTGAAGGCGCACAACCCCCTCATCAACTGGTCCTCTGGGGAGGTGTCTTTCTCTTCTGATTACTGCAAGAAACACTGTTTTCCTCACACGTCCAGCCCAGGTAAACCATTCCTCTGCATCAGCACGGACCCCGAGACTGCTAAACTTGTGCCTTCCGTCTATCATGAGTACTTAGACGTCTTCAATAAAAAGAACGCTGACACTCTACCCCCTCATAGACCGTACGACTGCCCTATCGATCTGTTACCTGCCACAGAGATTCCCTTTGGCAGAATCTATCCCCTTTCAGAACTTGAACAGGAGGAATTACAGAAATATATCAATGAGAACCTTGATAAGGGGTTTATCCGGCCTTCATCTTCCCCTGCAGGAGCAGGGATATTCTTTGTAGAAAAGAAAGATCACACACTCCTGCCGTGTATCGATTATCGGGACTTAAATAAAGTGACCATTAAAAATCGATATCCGCTACCCCTCATTCCTGAATTGTTTCAGAGACTACGCGAAGCACGTGTCTTTTCCAAGCTGGATCTCAGAGGGGCTTATAACCTGATTAGGATAAGAGAAGGGGATGAGTGGAAGACGGCCTTTAGGTCTCGTTTTGGACATTTTGAATATCTGGTGATGCCCTTCGGGCTGTGCAACGCGCCGGCTACCTTCCAGCACTTTGTGAATGATGTGTTTCGGGACTTTCTTGACGTATTTACCATTGTTTACTTGGATGACATTTTAGTGTTCTCCACTTCCCTGGAGTGTCATCGAATCCATGTTAAGAAGGTACTAGACAGACTCCGGGTACACCATCTTTATGCCAAAGCAGAGAAATGCGAATTCGAGAAGTCCACCATCCAGTTCCTGGGCCTTGTTATCTCCGCGGATGGGATTGCTATGGACCCACAAAAGGTCTCTGCGGTTCTTGAATGGCCAGCCCCCACCGATAAAAAGTCTGTACAACGGTTTGTGGGATTCTCCAACTTTTACAGGAAATTCATCAAGAACTTTTCAGGTATCATATCTCCCATTACGCAATTAACCAGATCACGCACAACCTTTGTATGGACTCCTGAAGCTCAAACTGCTTTTGAAAAATTGAAGGACCTTTTCACTTCTGCACCCATCCTGAGTCATCCAAATCCTGCCTTGCCTTATGTTCTTGAGGTCGATGCCTCCGAAGTTGCTGTGGGAGCCATTTTGTCTCAACGACAAGGGGCAAAGTCCCTACTCCACCCGGTTGCATTCTTCTCTAGGAAACTAAGTACCTCAGAAAAGAACTACGATGTTGGTGATCGGGAACTACTCGCTATTAAGGCAGCCCTGGAAGAATGGCGCTACCTTCTCGAGGGGGCGGCCCACCCCATTCTTGTGTTCACCGATCACAAGAACCTTGAGTATTTAAGAACAGCTAAGAGACTAAGACCCCGCCAGGCTAGATGGGCTCTCTTTTTTGCAAGATTCTGCTTCCACATTACATATCGGCCAGGGTCTAAGAACGGGAAGCCAGATGCCCTTTCCCGTATGTTCCAGGACACTGAGGTTCCCCCTGAACCTGATACTATTCTACCCGCTAAAAATTTTCTCTCGTTACAAGGTGACCTCATCTCCCAAATCAAGTCGGCAGTCCAGAACCATCCCCCACCGCTGGAACTCTGCCTTCAACTTAAGGAGGGACTCTATTACCATGGTGAGCAAATATTTGTTCCTGAGCATCTGCGAACGGCAGTTCTTTACATGTGCCATGACCATCCCTTGGCAGGACATTTTGGAGCTTATAAAACCTCAAATCTGATTCTGCGCTCCTTCTGGTGGCCCCACTTGTTGCAAAACTGCAGGGACTATGTTAAGTCTTGCACAACGTGCCTTCGGAATAAATCTGATAGAGCTAAGAATTGGGGCCTATTGGAACCCCTTCCTGTTCCTGATAAGTTGTGGTCTATGATTTCGATGGACTTCATTGTCGAGTTACCCCCTTCCGAAGGCTTCACCACCATCTTTGTAATTGTGGATCGGTTGTCCAAGATGGCCCACTTTGTGCCCCTAAAAGGAACTCCTTCTGCAGCAGAAACTGCCTCTTCTTTTATCAAGGAAGTTGTACGCCTACACGGTATTCCCGCTAACATCACCTCTGACCGTGGGGTGCAATTTACATCCCGATTCTGGAAATCCCTTTGTGAAGCTCTGGGCGTTAAACATTGCTTGTCATCAGCCTATCACCCTCAGACGAATGGGCAAACAGAGAGGACAAACCAGACCTTAGAACAGTATCTGCGCTGCTTTTCGTCATTTGCACAAGACTGGGCCTCTCTCTTGCCATTAGCGGAGTTTGCATATAACAACTCTTTACACTCTGCAACCAAACAAATCCCCTTTTTTGCTAATTATGGGTTCCACCCTTCCTTCTTGTCCGATGTTCCCCAGGACTCCTCAGTTCCAGCGGTACAGGATCGTCTGGACTTCTGGAGGTCCAACAACCGACTCTTGCAGGAAACCATCACCAAGGCCCAAGAAAGCAACAAGAGGTTCTTCGATAGGAAGAGAAGGGGCAACCTTGATCTGCAACCAGGGGACAAAGTGTGGCTTTCCACCGCAAACCTGAAGCTGGCTTGCCCCTCTAAGAAATTAGGACCAAGGTACATTGGCCCATTTCCTGTTAAGAAGAAGGTTAATGCTGTGGCCTTTGAACTTTGCCTACCTGGAAGTTTGAGGATCCACCCAGTTTTTCACGTCTCTCTTGAAACCATCCACTTCTAACCCTTTCCCTGATCGGGAACCCGAAGCACCGGCCCCTGTGCTTGTTGAAGGGAATGAAGAATTTGTGGTAGAAACTGTTCTGGATTGCAGGAAGAGAAGGGGTCAAACACAGTTTTTAATCAAATGGAAGGGATTTGGCCCCGAAGACAACTCATGGGAACCTTCCTCCAATGTACACGCTCCACAGTTGATTCAGGCCTATCTTCGCCTTCATCCTGAGAAAAGGTCCCTGGTGGGCATCCGGAGGCTGCCCGTAAGGGGGGGGCAATGTAAGAGGACTGTGGCCGTCTGTCCCCGGCGCCCTCCGGCGCATGCGCGCGCACACGGGTGCCCTGTAATACCCTGGCGCACCAATGCGCATGCGCGCGCACACGCGGGCACGCTAATGCGCGCACGGGCGCGCGGCGAACGCCGTGCGCGCCCCTAGCGTCAATTGGCACTCGCTGCCTATTTAAGGAAGTGCTCTGATCCAGATCCTTGCTGACTGATCTTCAGCGTGTACCCAGTAACCTGAATCCTGCTCTTATCCTGATGACTTCCTGTTGATGAACCCGGCTTGCTCTGACCCCGCTATTGACTCCGTTATACCTTGTCTATTGGTTCCTGTCTCCGGCTTCCCACCTGACTCCGCTACTGCCTGCCACCTGGTACCTCGTCGCCTGCCTTCCTCCTTGACCCGGCTATCCGTATGACCTGTATTGACCTCTAGTGCCTGCGATCCAGCAACCCTGAATACCTGCTTCTGACTTCTGTGACTTCCTGCTACGTCTGGCTGTTAGACCCTCTGGGACTGCATATCCCTGGATCATCAGTGCCCGGCTGTCGGAGTCCTTACCCACAGGCACTCGTGTTCCTCCAGCCCTTTGGTGTCCCCTGTACCATCTCCGGCGGTGCCAGGGCTGGAGATACAAGAGAGGCCGACCTCGTCACCTCAGTCTCCCATCAGGTACGTGACACCATCGGTCATAAATCTGACCGCGTCCAAACGCAGTGACCTAAAACACTACGACGTGCTGAGAAAAATGAAGTTCAATGCTTCTGAGCATGCGTCAACTTGATTCTGAGCATGCATCGATTTTTGACCGATGGACTTCCACACAGACGATCTTTTTTTATCCATAGGAAAAATGTAAAACATGTTCTATTATTTTAACCGATGGAAAACAAACCAATGGAGCCCACACACGATCGGTTTGACTGATGAAAACAGTCCATTAGTCTGTTTTCATTGGACAAACCGATTGTGGGTAAAGGGCTTTAGAGATTTAGAGGTAACTTTGACCTATGCCTTGTACACACGACCAGTTTTCCCGTCGGGAAAACTGCCATGACAGCTTTTGGCCAGGAAAACTGTCCGTGTGTATGCCCCATGGCAGTTCCCCCGACAGAAACACCACTGGGAATCCTGGCAGGAAAATTGAGAACATGTTTTTTTTTTCCTGCCGAGATTCCCGGCGGTCTTTTTCCTGGCAGTTTTCCTATGGGAAACACTGAGGTGGAGCATACACACGGCCGGGATTCCCGGGCAAAGCTCTCATGGCAGTTTTCCTGCCAGGAAAACCGGCCGTGTGTAGGGGGAAAAGGCTGGCGAGCAGGTTCTCGGCTTTCTTCTCGATTTTTCCGGTGAACTTTTTACGGCCGGGAAAACCAATCGTGTGTATGGTGCACAAGTCTGCAAATCGGTCTTCAGACAAGTCACTAGAGGGGTAAGATTATAGGAGATATAGGTACTTGCATCTCCACCCCAGAGTAACAGAATGTATTGACCACCTTTAGAGGAATATCCAGGGGTATCGTAGGGGCAAATATTTGGTCTACAGAGAAGAGAATGAATTTACTCCAATTGACTTTAAACCCAGAGATTATATTCAGTGCTTTGTTCAAGGATGCGCCATCATCTGCCAAGTACAGCAGCATATCGTCTCCTCCTCTTCCAGGGCATTTATCCAACAACCTTTACCCACCTGGTCTGCTCTAATCATGGCAAGCAGTGGCTCTATAGCTACGGCAAACAGCAGGGGTGACAATGGACACCCCTGACGTGTGCCTCGATCTAACTCAATGGTGTCAGAGAAGAGAATGAATTTACTCCAATTGACTTTAAACCAGTGCTTTAAGTGGGCCGGAACGCGGCGGTACTCAGTACCGCCACTTCCAAAAATGGCCCTGGAGAGTACCAGCACCTCCCTGCGCCCAGTACAGAACGCAGCCCCAGGCGGCACTTTCAGGGGAGCGGCAGCCCGCGGCTCCCGGCCGCGGTGGACTTTAAAACGGCCATGAAAAAAAAAGGAGCGCCGCCGCGCTGTGATACATGTCCCGCCCTCCTCCTCCTCCTAGCTCGTGTGATAGAGCCAGTGTGCTGTCTGTCACACAAGCTGGTCTAGAGGAGGAGGGCGGGACATGTATCAGCGCGCGCCAGAACTGTTACCGTGAGACTGGAGAGAGGAGAGGAAGAACTGCCTTCAGAACTGTGAGTACTGTAGTGAGTACACTGTACACGTGTGAGGGGGAGGAGAGGGAAGACAGGGAAGACACTCATGTGAAGAGGGCTGCTGATGGGGACACACACTCTGATCTGATGTAAGGAGGTGCTAATGGGGGACACACTCTGATGTAAGGAGGTGCTGATGGGGGACACTCTGATGTAAGGAGGTGCTGATGGGGGACACTCTGATGTAAGGAGGTGCTGATGGGGGACACTCTGATGTAAGGAGGTGCTGATGGGGGACACTCTGATGTAAGGAGGTGCTGATGAGGGACACTCTGATGTAAGGAGGTGCTGATGAGGGACACTCTGATGTAAGGAGGTGCTGATGGGGACACTCTGATGTAAGGAGGTGCTGATGGGGGACACACTCTGATGTAAGGAGGTGCTGATGGGGGACACACTCTGATGTAAGGAGGTGCTGATGGGGGACACACTCTGATGTAAGGAGGTGCTGATGGGGGACACACTCTGATGTAAGGAGGTGCTGATGGGGGGGACACTCTGATGTAAGGAGGTGCTGATGGGGGACACTCTGATGTAAGGAGGTGCTGATGGGGGACACTCTGATGTAAGGAGGGGCTGATGGGGACACTCTGATGTAAGGAGGTGCTGATGGCGGACACTCTGATGTAAGGAGGTGCTGATGGGGGACACACTCTGATGTAAGGAGGTGCTGATGGGGGACACACTCTGATGTAAGCAGGTGCTGATGGGGGACACACTCTGATGTAAGCAGGTGCTGATGGGGGACACTCTGATGTAAGCAGGTGCTGATGGGGGACACTCTGATGTAAGCAGGTGTTGATGGGGGACACTCTGATGTAAGCAGGTGTTGATGGGGGACACTCTGATGTAAGCAGGTGCTGATGGGGGACACACTGATGTAAGCAGGTGCTGATGGGGACACTCTGATGTAAGCAGGTGCTGATGGGGACACACTCTGATGTAAGGAGGTGCTGATGGGGACACACTCTGATGTAAGGAGGTGCTGATGGGGGACACTCTGATGTAAGGAGGTGCTGATGGGGGACACTCTGATGTAAGGAGGTGCTGATGGGGGACACACTCTGATGTAAGGAGGTGCTGATGGGGGACACTCTGATGTAAGGAGGTGCTGATGGGGACACTCTGATGTAAGGAGGTGCTGATGGGGACACACTCTGATGTAAGGAGGTGCTGATGGGGGACACTCTGATGTAAGGAGGTGCTGATGGGGGACACTCTGATGTAAGGAGGTGCTGATGGGGGACACTCTGATGTAAGGAGGTGCTGATGGGGGACACTCTGATGTAAGGAGGTGCTGATGGGGGACACTCTGATGTAAGCAGGTGCTGATGGGGACACTCTGATGTAAGCAGGTGCTGATGGGGACACTCTGATATAAGGAGGTGCTGATGGGGACACACTCTGATGTAAGGAGGTGCTGATGGGGGACACTCTGATGTAAGGAGGTGCTGATGGGGACACTCTGATGTAAGGAGGTGCTGATGGGGGACACTCTGATGTAAGGAGGTGCTGATGGGGGACACTCTGATGTAAGGAGGTGCTGATGGGGACACTCTGATGTAAGGAGGTGCTGATGGGGACACACTCTGATGTAAGGAGGTGCTGATGGGGGACACTCTGATGTAAGGAGGTGCTGATGGGGACACACTCTGATGTAAGGAGGTGCTGATGGGGGACACTCTGATGTAAGGAGGTGCTGATGGGGGACACTCTGATGTAAGGAGGTGCTGATGGGGGACACTCTGATGTAAGGAGGTGCTGATGGGGACACACTCTGATGTAAGGAGGTGCTGATGGGGGACACTCTGATGTAAGGAGGTGCTGATGGGGACACACTCTGATGTAAGGAGGTTCTGATGGGGACACACTCTGATGTAAGGAGGTGCTGATGGGGACACACTCTGATGTAAGGAGGTGCTGATGGGGACACACTCTGATGTAAGGAGGTGCTGATGGGGACACACTCTGATGTAAGGAGGTGCTGATGGGGACACACTCTGATGTAAGGAGGTGCTGATGGGGACACACTCTGATGTAAGGAGGTGCTGATGGGGGACACTCTGATGTAAGGAGGTGCTGATGGGGACACACTCTGATGTAAGGAGGTGCTGATGGGGACACACTCTGATGTAAGGAGGTGCTGATGGGGGACACTCTGATGTAAGGAGGTTCTGATGGGGACACTCTGATGTAAGGAGGTGCTGATGGGGACACACTCTGATGTAAGGAGGTGCTGATGGGGACACACTCTGATGTAAGGAGGTGCTGATGGGGGACACTCTGATGTAAGGAGGTGCTGATGGGGGACACTCTGATGTAAGGAGGTGCTGATGGGGGACACTCTGATGTAAGGAGGTGCTGATGGGGACACACTCTGATGTAAGGAGGTGCTGATGGGGGACCCTTTTGCACATTTTATTTATGTTTAGTAGCTCTTTCTACAGTAGCTCTTTTTCAGGGTACTTTCTAAGGGTATTTTCATGTTCAGTATTGGGGGGGGGGGGGGCACCGGCGCCTAATAGAGTACCGGCACCTCTTTTGGCCCACTTAAAGCACTGCTTTAAACCCAGAATAAGTATCAAAACTGGAGATTATATTCAGTACTTTGTTCAAGGATGCGCCATCATCTGCCAAGTACAGCAGCATATCATCTCCTCCTCTTCCAGGGCATTTATCCAACAACCTTTACCCACCTGGTCTGCTCTAATCATGGCAAGCAGTGGCTCTATAGCTACGGCAAACAGTAGGGGTGACAATGGACACCCCTGACGTGTGCCTTGATCTAACTTAATGGTGTCAGTTATAATATTATTTACTCTTAACTTAGGGATGAGCTTCGAGTTCGACTCGAACATTGCCTGTTCGCTGAACAGCAAACTATTTGGGGTGTTCGCGGCAAGTTCGTGTGAACTTTAGAACCCTGTTAAAGTCTATGGGACTCGAACGTTTGAAATCTAAAGTGCTAATTTTAAAGGCTAATATGCAAGTTATTGTAATAAAACATGTTTGGGGACCTGGATCCTGTCCCAGGGGACATGTATCAATGCAAAAAAAAGTTTTAAAAACTGAATTTTTTTTTGCAGTTTTTTTTTGCAGCAGTGATTTTAATAATTCCTTTAAGTGAAACAATAAAAGTGAAATATTCCTAGGGGGTACGCCTGTAAAGTAGTGCTTGTTTCCCATGCTTAGAACTGTCCTTGCACAAAGTGTCATTTCTGAAGGGAAAAAAGCAATTTTAAATTACTCGCGGCTATAATGAATTGTCGGCTCCCGGCAATACAGAGAAAAGTCTTTTATAAAGAAAAATGTGTGGGGTCCACGGCATTTTTTTTTAAATTTGGGGTTGAGTTCCTCTTAAAATCCATACCAGATCTGAAGGGTCTGGAATGGATATTTGGGGGGAACCCCACATACTGTAATTTTTTTTTTATTTGACGCAGGGTTCCCCTTAATATCCATACCAGACCTGAAGGGCCTGGTAATTGAATTTTGGGCGACCCCCACGCATTCTTTTTTATGAATGACTTTTCTCTGTATTTCTGGTATCCGACAATTCATTATAGCCAAGAGTGATTTTAAATGACTTTTTTCCTTCAGAAATTACATTTTGTGCAGGGACAGTTCGAAGCACAGGAAACAAGCGCTACTTTACAGGCATACTATACACCCCCCTAGGTACGAAATTTAAAGGAATATTTAAATTTTACTGTTTCACTTTAAGCATTATTAACTACTTAACGACCGCCCACTGTAAATATACGTCGGTACTTTAAAGATGGATATCTCGGTAACGTCAGCAGCTGCTGCCACAACCGAGATATCCATCTCTTCAGTGGGCGGTCCTGTCAACGATAACGGCGGTCTCTGCAGCGGATTCGCCGCAAGATGGCCGTTATCGGTGGCGGGAGAGGGGCCCCCTCCTGCCGCTCTCCCGCACCCTCCGTCACTTAACATAGCCGTCGGTAGCGGCGGAGGCGATCGGGTCCGCTCGGCTGCTGTGTGGGGATGCGAGTGAGGCCAACATGGCACCCACCCGTCCCCATAGCTCTGCTGGGCGGAAGTGACATCAAAACGTCAGTCCCGCCCAGCATCTTAGGCCCTGTACACACGAGCAAATCGATCTGTTCAAATCGGTCGGACAGACAGACAGAACAGATCTGTCTGCTGGGATGTATTGGTTTGACCGTTTCCAGCAGACAGATTTGATCGTGTGTACGCAGCCTTAAAGAGACAATTTTTTTGTTTACCTTTTTTCAAAAGGTAAAATGTCTTTTATTTTTTTTTGTTTTCATTTAAGCCTAAATATGAGATCTGAGGTTTTTTTGACCCCAGATCTCATACATGCCTTGTAATAGGAATAAAAGTGATTATTTTTTAATTTTTTTATTTCAGTGTTAAAAATTGTAAAATAAATAAAAGTTAATCCAAAAACGATTTTTTTTTTAAAGTGCCCCATCCCGACGAGCTTGCGCGCAGAAGCGAACGCATACGCGAGTAGCACCCGCATATGAAAATGGTGTTCAAACCACACAAGTGAGGTATTGCCGCGATCGTTAGAGCGAGAGCAATAATTCTAGCCCTAGACCTCCTCTGTAACTCAAAAAATGCAACCTATAGAATTTTTTAAACGTCGCCTATCGAGATTTTTAAGGGTAAAAGTTTGACGCCATGCCACGAGCGGGCGCAATTTTTAAGCGTGACATGTTGGGTATCATTTTACTCGGTGTAACATTATCTTTCACAGTATGTAAAAAAATTGGGCAAAATTTATTGTTGTCTTATTTTTTTATTTAAAAAATTGATTTTTTTCCAAAAAAGTGCGCTTGTAAGACCGCTGCGCAAATACGGTGTGACAAAAAGTATTGCAATGACTGCCATTTTATTCTCTAGGGTGTATATATATATATATATATATATATATATATATATATATATATATATATATATATATATATATATAATGTTTGGGGGTTTTAAGTAAGTTTATAGCAAAAAAAATATGTTTTAGTCTCGTAAACACCAAATCTGAAAAACAGGCTCGGGGCTTAAGTGGTTAAAATCACTGCTCCTCAGAGAGTTTGCTCCTGAAAAAACTTCAGTTTTTAAAACTTTCTTTGCATTGATACATGTCCCCTGGGGACCCGGGTCCTGCCCCAGGGGAGTGTTTGGGGACCTGGGTCCCCAAACAGTTTTTAGGACAATAACTTGCATATTAGCCTTTAAAATTAGTACTTTAGATTTCAAACGTTCGAGTCCCATAGACTTTAACAGGGTTCTAAAGTTCACGCAAACTTTTGGTCTGTTCGCAGGTTCTGATGCGAACCGAACCCAGGGGTGTTACGCTCATCCCTACTCTTAACCACTTAGCAACCGGCTCATGTACATATACGTCGGCACTTTAAAGATGGATATCTCTGTAACGGCAATAGCTGCTTCCACAACCTAGACATCCATCTTTTCAGGGTCCGGTCCTGTAAACGATAATGGTGGGATCTCCCGCGAGATCACCGTTATCGGTGGTGGGAGAGGGGCCCCCCTTCCGCCTCTCTCCCACACCCTCTGCCGCTTACCGGAGACGGCAGTAGCGGTGGAGGCGATTGGGACCTGTCAGTGGCTGGGTA
The DNA here is from genome assembly GCA_029574335.1 of Rana kukunoris. Lineage (NCBI taxonomy): Eukaryota > Metazoa > Chordata > Amphibia > Anura > Ranidae > Rana > Rana kukunoris. The sequence continues at coordinate 213,935 of JAJQKJ010002754.1, forward strand.
TGGATACAAGTGAGGGCAAGATGGCCCCCACCCATCTCCATACCATAGCAGGGCAGAAGCGACGTCAAAACATCACTTCTGCCCATACGTCTTAAAGAGACTTTTTTTGTTGTAAGTTTTTCAAATGACAATTGTTTTAATTTTTTTTTTATTGCATTTAAGTCCAAATATGTGATCTGAGGTCTTTTTGACCCCAGATCTCATATTTAAGAGGGCCTGTCGTGCTTTTTTCTATTACAAGGGATGTTCACATTCCTTGTAATAGGAATAAAAGTGACTCCATTTTTTTTTTAAAAACTGTTTTAAAATCAATTAATTAAAGTAAAATAAATAAGAAAATAATATTTTAAAGTGCCCCATCCCGACGAGCTCACGCGCATAAGCAAACGCATACGTGAGCAGAGCCAGCATAAGAAAATTATGTTCAAACCACACATGTGAGGTATCGCCGCGAACGTTAGAGCGAAAACAATAATTCTAGCTTTAGACATCATCTGTAACTCAAAACATGCAACCTGTAGAATGTTTTAAGCGTAATCCATGGAGATGTTTAAGGGTACAAGTTTGACGCCATTCCATGAGCGGGCGCAATTTTTAAGCGTGATATGTTGGGTATCAATTTACTCGGCGTAACATTATTGTCAGGAAAGGTTCCATCCGCTGGTGCTATTTATGTTCTGTCTTGCAGTGCTGCGTCCCACCAGCAGGGGTCTCCTGGCAGTTCGGAGCTGTCAGGGGAACTTCCCCCTGCTGGTATATCACCTTTGGGACGCAGTACTGGCCTCCACCAGCGGATAGATCCTGACAGTTTGGAGCACACAACCTTTCTTGCGCTCAGCTGTAACATGAACTTAATCAGCAGCTCTATTTATACCCGGGAGCTCAAGCAGAGCTCGCCCTGGAATCGTCATTCCTTCCTGACCTGAGCCTGTATCCTGACCCTGTCTTTTGGATCCTGATTCTGAGCCTTGACCCTGTTCCGTGATCCTTGATCCTGATCCCTGCCTGGACTCTTCCGCCCTGTATCCTGGTTCCTGTCTTGCCTGGAGTCTTACCCCACAGCTTGTCCATCCATCCTCTCCCTGCTCTGTTCCGTCCCCATCCTCACCTATCTGCTGACATCCCATGTGTATGACCTCGGCCTGGCTTGATTTATGAATACGGTATCCCCTTTTGTTTGTATATACTGTTTGCTGTTTCTCACTGGTTGTTCCCACTTATTTTGTAAATAGACACCTCTTCACTTCACTATCTCTTTGTTTGGTTTCCTCTGTGCAGTCACACAGTACTGATCTATAACCTCTCCTGACAATTATCTTTCACAATTTAAAAAAAAATTGGGCTAACTTTACTGCTGTCTTATTTTTTTATTCAAAAAAGTAATTTTTTTTTCCAAAAAAAATAAGCAAATACGGTGTGACAAAAAGTATTGAAATGACCGCCATTTTATTCTCTAGGGTGTTAGAAAAAAATGTATAATGTTTGGGGATTCTAAGTAATTTTCTAGCAAAAAAACAGGCTCGGTCCTTAAGTGCTTAATCGGAACAAGGAACTAGCATATAGCAATTTTATCCAGACTATAAATTTAGGCTAAAAAAACAGCCGCACAAGGACTGTCATTAGATAAGGCCACGCAATAGAGTTAAAGTTATAGTTCAGGTCCTTTAGACTGCAGGATCTTAAATAATCTACGCAGATTAATAGGTGTGGGCCGCATTGGTATAAAACCGGTCTGTTCTGGGTTAGACCGCATACACACGATAGGTTAACCAAAGGACAACAGTCTGATGGACCGATTTCATCGGTCAAAACCGATCATGTGTAGGCCCCATCGGTTACTTAACCTTCGGTTAAAAAAAAGACAACTTGCTTTAAAATTTAACCGATGACACCTAACCTAAGGTCAAAACCGATCGTTAGTACGCAGGGACCATCGGTTAAAAATCCACGCATGCTCAGAATCAAGTCGACGCATGCTTGGAAGCATTGAACTTCCTTTTTTTCAGCACGTCATTGTGTTTTACATCACCGCGTTCTGACACGATCGGTTATTTAACCGATAGTGTGTAGGCACATCAGACCATCAGTCAACTCCATCAGTTAACCGATGAGAACAGTCCTTCGGGCCGCTCTCATCAGATGGACTGATCGTGTGTACGTGGCCTAAATAATGGAAGCCTTATTCTGTCTTCTAGCAAGGAGTTTGGTCTGTATTTTGGCATCAACATTAATTAGTGAGATAGAGTGATAGGACTCACAAAAATTGTGGTCCTTGTGCGGTTTAGTAATCAGAAACATCAAAGCCTCTCTGAGAAAGTCTGGGAGTATACCCTTATCAAAAGCATCCAATTAAACCTCCAATCATTTTTGTACAAAATATTCCTGGTAAGTAAAATACCATTCTACCAGATAGCCATCCAACCCCAGGGTTTTGTTGGGGTGTAGAGAGTGCATATCTGCTTCTATCTCTGGCACAGATAGAGGCAGATCTAATTCTGCTGCTGCCTCCTGAGAAAGAGCAGTAAGTGGAGTTTGTTCTAAATACCTCTGCCGTTCCGTAACTCACAGAAGAAGACTATGGGGTGGAGTAGAATTGGAGGAATGCGTTCACTATATCATCTGGAGATGTACATAAAATTTGGTGTGCATCATATATACAAGGAATAGAAACAAGGGCACGTTGAGAGCAAGATAAATAAGCCAGCAGTTTACTGTTCTTATCGCCATATTCAAAAATGCGTTGGGTTTGATAAATTAATTTATTTTTGTGTTTTTTCAACCAGTACCAGCTCTAGTTGTTGGGTGAAGTCCCTCAACACCCTAAAGTTAGAGGATGGATTCCTGACATATTCAACTTCAGCGTCTGTACCCACCCCTGTTCACTTTCCCTAAGTTTCCATTCCCTATAAGCTCTGAGTTTTTTTTAATGATCTCTGAGGTAGACCCTCTAAGGCCGCGTACACACGATCGGTTCAAACCGATGAAAACAGACTGAAGTTCAGTTTCATCGGTCCAAACCGACCGCGTGTATGGCCCATCAGTCTTTTGTCCTTCAGTCCAAAGTTTTAAAACTTGCTTTAAAATCGAACTGATGGACGCCTGACCATGGGTCAAAACCAATGGTTAGTATGCAAAAGCATCGGTTCAAAACCCGCGCATGCTCAGAATCAAGTCGCTGCATGCTTGCAAGCATTAAACTTAATGTTTCACTGCATGTCGTTGTTTTGTTTTGTTTATGTTGTTTGAATGCTTGCACTTGTTTCCAGCAATATGGAAGAATAAACCAAACTCTTTGTTTTCAACCGTCTTCGGCTGCCTCTCTGTATAGTTCAGTGTGTAGTGAACCCATCCAGGGCGTCACACCCCCCCGCTACCGAGCAAACCCCTTATACATGGTGGAGAATGCGGGCAGTTAAAGTAAACCCAAAATGGAGGAGATACTAAAACAGCTGGCTATAGCAAATGCAAATCAACAACAGACAAATGCAGGTTTGCAGCAGAGCCTTGCAGCTCAACAACAGGCTCACCAAGAGAGCCTTGCAGCTCACCAAGAGAGCATGGCAGCTCAACAACAGGCTCACCAAGAGAGCCTTGCAGCTCACCGAGAGAGCATTGTAGGCTTGGAACAGAGACACCAGCAGCAAATAGAGGCGAAGTGAAACAGCTTCAGAGACAGCAGACCGAGGCTGGGAGTCAGGCCAGTAACATACCGACTTTTCACTTATTGCCAAAGATGACTGCAGATGATGACCCTGAGATGTTTCTGACCACGTTTGAGAGAACAGCGAAAAAAGAGAGTTGGCCTAAAGAACAGTGGGCTGGACTAGTGCCCCCCCTATTATCTGGAGAAGCCCAAAAGGCATATTTTGATTTGGAGCTTGCAGACGCAAAAAACTATGATCGGTTAAAGAGGAAATATTGGCACGTTTTGGTGTAACCCTGGATGTCCGTGCTCAGCGGGTCCACAATTGGAGTTATCAGCTGAGGAATCCACCTCGGTCGCAGATGTATGACCTCATTCATTTGGCTAAGAAATGGCTGCAGCCAGAAACACTGTCCAGACCAAAAAGTTTGAAGCAAGTAGTCATGGACAAATTTCTTAGGTCTCTTCCTAACACCCTGCAGAAATGGGTGAACCATGGTGGTCCGGAAACCACAGACAAACTTGTAGACCTGGTCAAAAGGTACCTAACAACAGAGAATTTGTCCTCTTCCACCAGAGACGCACAGACTTTCCACCCCAAGACTAGACCCTCCCCACTTATAGGTAAGACTGCATCAAGGGATGGGGTGGAGAGGGGGACCAAAGAGCAACTAGAGGTATTATCGGGACTACTGCTAATGTTTGGCAAGAGCGGCCTGGAAGACCCATCCCACAGGAGAGGACCAGAAGATTGATTTGTTACTGTTGCCGGGAAGAGGGACATATAGCAGCGGTTTGCCCAGCGGGTGATAAACCCATGCAGTGTGACTTTCTGACAGAGAGACGACAGTCCCTTTTTACAACCACATGCACTGCAGTAAATGGAAATGAGAAACCTTTATGTAGAATGTTATTAGATGGTAAAGATGTTGTGGTATTGTTGGATTCAGGTAGCCTGGTCACCTTGGTGAAAAGTGATCTAGTGGTGGGAAAAACCTTACATCCTAGAAAAATGGCTGTAGTTTGTGTACATGGAGACACTCGAGAATATCCGGTGACTACGGTTTCCTTTGAAAGCTCCCTCAGTAACTTGTGTCACCAGGTGGGTTTAGTTCCCAAACTGCCACATGACGCCATTGTGGGAAGGGATTTCCCAAAGTTCTGGGAACTCTGGGATTGCAGTGCTCAGATTCCCCAGTAGGTGGTTCTTCTGAGCCTGAAACATCTACTCCAGAAACCTCTAAGGCCTCGTACACACGAGGCAATAGATTTGTTCAAAACGATCTGTTCGACCGATTTGAACAAATCTGTCTGCTGTCATTTTGGTTTGCTCGCGTGTACACACGAGCAAACCAAAATCCCCGCCAGCAGACAGCGCGCTGACGTGTCGGTGACGTGGCAGTGACGTTGACGCCGCCACGTCACCACACCAGGAAGTAAAACACTTCCACGAATGCGCCGAAACCATTCGGCGCCGGTGCGAGACGACATGTCTGCTGGTAAGTGTACTAACCAGCAGACATGTCGGGCGGATGGGTTCCCAACCGATAGATTTCAAAGCATGCTTTGAAATCTGTCGGGTGGCCAAATCCATCGGCTCGCCCGTACACATGATCGAATCTGTCTGCTGAAACGGTCTAGCAAACCGTTTCCAGCAGACAGATTTGGTCGTGTGTACGTGGCCTAACTGTGAGGATTCTCCTGAGTTTCCATTCTCAGTCTTAGCAGGGGAAACACCAGTCCCTAGGGAGGAGCCTACTACCTCAGAAGAGGAACAGCGGCCGATAGGGTTTGATGACCTCAAGGTGCACAGAGAAAATGTTATCACTGAGCAATTGAGGGACCCCACATTGCTAAGAGCCTGGGAGAAAGTAGTAAAGATAGATGGGGAGTTAAAAAATAGAAGAACAATAACTGTGAAGAAGTATTGAGGGTCGGACTATCGAGGCCAAGGAAGTAGTATAAAAATATAATTTTAATATAGTTATAAAAATAAAAATAAAACAGATAGAACATGTATATAAAAAAAGAAACGATACATAGATACAGGTGAACCACTCTAAAACACAAAAAATCCCAAAGTCGCCGACGCGCGTTTCGCCGTGAGGCTTCTTCAGGGCAGATGTTTGAAGATTTTTGTAGAGAGATGTGTAACAATAGTTGTCTGTAATAATACAGGGTTACACGTTATTGATGTTGCCACCATAATAATAAAAAAAAGGACATTTTTTCAGAGTGTAAAAAACAAAAACAAACAGCAAAAGGAGAGAGACATTGCAAACAATATATTTACATGGCCGATGACTCTGCAATCAATGCAAGGCAGGGCACACACCGCAATCGAATGTTCGATGGTATATAATGTACTGGATTCAAAAAGGTCTTCAGGACTTCATATAGATCTATTTAATGCAAGGAATATAGATGTATATATATTCGTATATAATTTCTACACAGATATCAATCATATATATATATGTATTTGTTTATTTTTTGTATATTTACTATCGCTTCAATTTCTGGCAAAGAAAGGTGAGTGAAAAGATGACAGGAAAAGGAAAAAAGAAAGTAAAAATAGTGAGAATGATCACAGTATAATAACCAAAAGTGTACGTGAAATTTAGGGAAATTACCTGTAAATTGACAATAAAGTCAAAATAGGAGTGTTTCCAACATTCAAAAGAAAAATTGAAATGTGGTGCTGTTAGCAGCCTTCATTCTATGTGAAGAGTAAAACACAAAAGGTTGTGTTACAATTATTGACAGATGCAGCAAGTGCCTATATATATCAAGGATATAGAGTATGAGAGAAGAAAAACACAGATTTACCCTTCATAGGAGGCTATAGGGCCAACTGGGACACGAAGCCAAAAATAGTTGTATTGGGATTCAAACACACGAGGGGTATCAGACCACCAGTCAGTAGCGAAATTTAAGCTTCTATGTATGAGCCCGCCGATCTGTATAATCACAGTGAAAACGAGTATATATCATGAGCAAAGATTAGCTCAGACAGCAAGAATATCTCAAATAGCCAATAAAAGGGAAGGAACAGTAGTAGATGCTGCATAGATTATCTTACCCGAAGGTTGACTTGTATACACGTCCGTGTCCCAGGGTGTACATCTGTGTGACACACAGCATATACTGTGAGTGAGGGCTTTAAATACCCTATAGACGTATTAGTCGCGTGTGGCGTAATTGCGTCATCGTTGTGCGCCCTAGAGGCGCATAAACACAGAGGGAGATAGCAGGGCGAGGTTGAAAAGAAACGCCCATACAACCTCCAATGCCTGAAGTCCGGCGCGCACCGCGCGCAGCGTGACCATATCATCACCGCGCGCCGGATGAGTAGAGGCGCATAAACATAGGGAAATATATGAGGGCGGAAGTGAAAGAGAATGCCCACACATCGCCCCCAAGCGCACCGCGTCATCGCACCGCATCGTCCCATAAGCGATAGCCGCACATCCACATCAAGTGAAAGGGCGAGACATAGCTCCTCCCTCCTATTGTGACCACAGCCCATAACGATATACACAAATAGGACAAAAGCGTGACCTATTTAGATAGACGCCATAGATATAAGGCAACCCGCTGATTTAGATGGAAAATTTTGTAAGAGGAAAAAAGTATCCCAAATATGGCATAGAAAGCCTTGATATATAATTAACAAAGAGCGGGGTTTGCGTAGAACCAAGGACTTGGTCCGTGAATGACTGATGACAGATAGACAGGGTAGAGAAAGAATGAATGAGTGAAGGCCGGAAAGCGAGAAATAGCCAATATTTAAAAAGTACATATTATATATTTGTTTGGTATTGTGCCTGGACCTTGTCATGGGGGGTAATCAGGATGAAGACCATGCAAACACAGCAACATCTCTCTCTCTGATGCGGCTGCATATATACATAGTATTACAAATATTTACATAAAATTAATTACTTCCTAAATAGATATATACTTTAAAAACAATATTGAAACAGCATCTAATGGATATACATACAGTTTATGATAAACATTAAAGAAAAAAGATTGATTTCTATATATACATATATATACACATGTACATAGATATAACAATTTGGTTGTGCAGAGTCTATATCTATTAAAAGAAAGAAAAAGGGCGTAATAACCATTTTTTCAGTTATTTACACCTTATATTGGGAATACCTGTGTCATACCAGGTTTTTGGGTATAAGCTGCACTTACCCAACCTTTGTAATTGAGTCGCCTCCATGCTCATGTGGGAGTGCTAGATAAGGTCAATCTTCAGATGTACTATGAGGACAGCAAAGGCAAACTAACATATCATGGCAAGAAAAGATTACAGACTAATAAAGTAAATTTAGACATTCAGAAAAGATTTGAAACTTAAGGATTCATTGAGGCCTGGGGCTTGGTTAGCCCTTAGGCGGTAGATCCATTGGGTCTCACGTTGTAAGACCATCTGGTCAAAATTACCGCCTCTCTTGTCTTCAAGAATGCAATCGAGGACTGCAAATCTAACAGGAGGGATCTTGTATTTATGTATAAACGCTATATGGTGGCCCATAGTTTTGTTCAACAGTCCATTGGTCATATAGTACATGTGGTCCTTAATACGTTTCCATAGTGGGCGAATGGTTTTGCCCACGTAGAAACTACCACATGGGCAAAAAATAATATAGATTACCCCTTTGGTCTGGCATGTTATATGTGTACGTAACTTATGTGTTTCACCATTAGGGAGATAAACACTAGATCCCTCATTGAGTAGGTGGCAGTAGTTACAGTGGCCACATTTGAATAGGCCTGGTATCTCTCTCGTGTCTAATGTTGGTTTTTGGTAGTTACTTTTGATTAGACGATTCCTGATAGACGTGGATCGTCTAAAAGTGATACTTGGGTTAGGGCCCACGTATTTAGATAAAGTAGGATCAGCAGTGATAAGATGCCAATGTTTTTTCATTATGGATCGAACTTCATCATGCTGATCCGAGTACGTGGTAATAAACCGCGTCACATCCGGATCAGGTTGTTTAGTGTCATTTTTAAGTAGGGTAATGGCTCTTTCTTTGCCTGCAACTCTATTGTAGGCCTTTTTGAGACAGGATCTACTGTATCCTCGGTTGTGTAGTCTCGTGTACAACAAGTCTGACTCAACTTTGAACTTTTCATTGTTGGAACAGTTTCGGCGTATCCGAAGATATTGGCTATATGGTATGCTTCGGATGAGTGGGGCCGGGTGAGCACTGGCTGCATGTAACAAGGTGTTTCCAGCCGTTGGTTTCCGATACAGAGATGTTTGAATGCTATTGGCCTCATCGACATAAATCAAGATGTCGAGGAAGGCAATAGCAGACTCGTTGAAATTCATAGTGAATTTGAGATTATAACTATTGGTATCTAGGAGTTGCATAAATTCGGTCAGATCCTCTATTGATCCTGCCCATAACATAAACACGTCATCTATATATCGGAACCAGCCCAATATTAGTGAGAGCAAGTGATGTATCTATGGCGTCTATCTAAATAGGTCACGCTTTTGTCCCATTTGTGTATATCGTTATGGGCTGTGGTCACAATAGGAGGGAGGAGCTATGTCTCGCCCTTTCACTTGATGTGGATGTGCGGCTATCGCTTATGGGACGATGCGGTGTGATGACGCGGTGCGCTTGGGGGCGATGTGTGGGCATTCTCTTTCACTTCCGCCCTCATATATTTCCCTATGTTTATGCGCCTCTACTCATCCGGCGCGCGGTGATGATATGGTCACGCTGCGCGCGGTGGCGCGGTGCGCGCCAGACTTCAGGCATTGGAGGTTGTATGGGCGTTTCTTTTCAACCTCGCCCTGCTATCTCCCTCTGTGTTTATGCGCCTCTAGGGCGCACAACGATGACGCAATTACGCCACACGCGACTAATACGTCTATAGGGTATTTAAAGCCCTCACTCACAGTATATGCTGTGTGTCACACAGATGTACAGCCTGGGACACGGACGTGTATACAAGTCAACCTCCGGGTAAGATAATCTATGCAGCATCTACTACTGTTCCTTCCCTTTTATTGGCTATTTGAGATATTCTTGCTGTCTGAGCTAATCTTTGCTCATGATATATACTCGTTTTCACTGTGATTATACAGATCGGCGGGCTCATACATAGAAGCTTAAATTTCGCTACTGACTGGTGGTCTGATACCCCTCGTGTGTTTGAATCCCAATACAACTATTTTTGGCTTCGTGTCCCAGTTGGCCCTATAGCCTCTAGTGTTGAGCAGAATATGCCATATTCGAATTCGCGATATATCTCGAATATATAGTCGAATATTCGACAGATATTCGCTAAATACGAATATTCGTGATATATTTTCGAAATGAAATGATTGCGAATTTTCGCTATCGCGAATGCGAATTGCGAATTGCGAATTGCGAATGCGAATTGCGAATATTCGAGAAATGCGGAATGGAGCACTCTGATTGGCACAGAATATTCATGATATATTACAATATAAAATAATTGCGAATATTCGAGAAATGCGGAATGGAGCACTCTGATTGGCTCAGAATATTCGTGATATATTACAATACACAATAATTGCGAATATTCGAGAAATGCGGAAGGAGCACTCTGATTGGCTCAGAATATTCGTGATATATTACAATACACAATAATTGCGAATATTCGGCAAATGCGGAAGGAGCACTCTGATTGGCTCAGAATATTCGTGATATATTACAATACACAATAATTGCGAATATTCGAGAAATGCGGAATGGAGCACTCTGATTGGCTCAGAATATTCGTGATATATTACAATACACAATAATTGCGAATATTCGAGAAATGCGGAATGGAGTACTCTGATTGGCTCAGAATATTCGTGATATATTACAATATAAAATAATCGCGCGATATCGCTATTTGCCGAATAATCGCATTGCGATTTTTCGGCAATATAAAATGAGCGCTGCAGCGACTCGGCCCAAGGTCTCTAATCATACCAGCAATGCTTTTAGACGTCGATGGGGATCTCTAGGATGTGATCTGTTCTAAAAAAAAAATTAAAACATTCGAATATTCGAAATAGCGAATATTCGCCGCGATATTCGCGATATTCGCGAATACTCGAATATGCAATATTCGTAGCGAATATTCGCAATGCGAATATTCGTGAGCAACACTAATAGCCTCCTATGAAGGGTAAATCTGTGTTTTTCTTCTCTCATACTCTATATCCTTGATATATATAGGCACTTGCTGCATCTGTCAATAATTGTAACACAACCTTTTGTGTTTTACTCTTCACATAGAATGAAGGCTGCTAACAGCACCACATTTCAATTTTTCTTTTGAATGTTGGAAACACTCCTATTTTGACTTTATTGTCAATTTACAGGTAATTTCCCTAAATTTCACGTACACTTTTGGTTATTATACTGTGATCATTCTCACTATTTTTACTTTCTTTTTTCCTTTTCCTGTCATCTTTTCACTCACCTTTCTTTGCCAGAAATTGAAGCGATAGTAAATATACAAAAAATAAACAAATACATATATATATATGATTGATATCTGTGTAGAAATTATATACGAATATATATACATCTATATTCCTTGCATTAAATAGATCTATATGAAGTCCTGAAGACCTTTTTGAATCCAGTACATTATATACCATCGAACATTCGATTGCGGTGTGTGCCCTGCCTTGCATTGATTGCAGAGTCATCGGCCATGTAAATATATTGTTTGCAATGTCTCTCTCCTTTTGCTGTTTGTTTTTGTTTTTTACACTCTGAAAAAATGTCCTTTTTTTATTATTATGGTGGCAACATCAATAACGTGTAACCCTGTATTATTACAGACAACTATTGTTACACATCTCTCTACAAAAATCTTCAAACATCTGCCCTGAAGAAGCCTCACGGCGAAACGCGCGTCGGCGACTTTGGGATTTTTTGTGTTTTAGAGTGGTTCACCTGTATCTATGTATCGTTTCTTTTTTTATATACATGTTCTATCTGTTTTATTTTTATTTTTATAACTATATTAAAATTATATTTTTATACTACTTCCTTGGCCTCGATAGTCCGACCCTCAATACTTCTTCACAGTTATTGTTGTTCTATTTTTTGACCCCTATACGGATGTGGCCCATGTGAGTGCAATCCCCTTGTTTTTTCTTATCCCTTCTATTTCCCCAGTCCATTCCTTCCTTCCCCTTATCATTCTTACTTTACAATTATACTCGTTTAGGTGGTAGACACCCACTGTCCTTTCGCACTCGGGGGTGTGCTAAGACCTCTACTGAAGAGGCCATCACTCCTTTTAAACCTAACTTTTTGAAACTATCTAGTATATTTCATAAAAAACTTTTCTATATACAATTTGGTTAAGTGTTACACCCTTATTCCACTTCTTGGAAATCACCCCTGCTAGTTTGATAGCGGGTTGCTTTTGAGTCTCCCCTATTTTTGTTCATACTGTGGAGCGGTATCGATGGCCAACTTCGTGGGCAACAACTGGGAGGGCTTTATGCTAGACATACAAAAAACATGCTCCGTCAACATGAATTCTGGGGTTGAATTTGAGATCGTGTATCAGAAACTCCTCCAAACCTTTGAGAAAAAATCCAGCTTATTCTGGCACATAAAATATTTTGAACAATACATCACAGATAATATCAATCCCAAGGGTCTCAGGGTACAGGTATTTCCGAATATCTGGTCCATTGATTCAGACTTTAAGACTCGATGGGAACAAAACCTTATGGGATGCTCACAGACGATGATGGAATTGATGGTAGAATACTATATGAAAGAGTTAAAGCTAGTAGACTGTGAGATTAAAAGAATCTATGATGAAAACGCAGTTACGTTGCATAAAGAGGGTTTTGGAGTTTATGATGCACGGCTCAAAGAAAATATTCAGGGTTTTACACGAGATTTACTGATAAAAAAAGAAGAAAAAATGTCACGGGACAAATTGGCCTTCGCAGGACAATATGCATTTAATTGGCCAGCACCCAATGGCCCAAAAACAGGACGAATAAATCCCAGTCAATCAAGGGCTTACAACAAAAGGGGCAGTAATAGTAGAGATAAAAATAATGACTCTGACTCTTCTACCAATTCTTATACCTCACAGCACTCCAGAACTGGTGACAGAGGACAACGTAGAGGAAGGAACAGCAGGAAAAGACCTCAACAAGGTGGTGGGTATTCAAATGGCACACAGAATAAGAAACGTATGACAGAAAACAATGAGTTACAAAACACAAATACCCCGATAGAAGGGGATATTTCTGACCAAGCACCACCAACACCAAGACCGACCTCTATGTTTCCTATTCACTCACTGGGTGCCTCAACTGAGCTCTCTATCAACTCCCTATCTATCCCTCCAAAGACAGCTCCCAACATCCGACAGAACATCTTGGAATCAGCCCAGACGCTAGCCAGAACACACAGTGGTAACGAATCAGGCGCCATCTCCAAAGACACTAGAAAATGACAAATTGATCACTTCTTTGGACCTATAGTAACTAACGACTTCAGTGACAAAGAAAGTGTCAATACTTGCAGTAAATCGACAACACCCTATTTAGTCTTATCAAGACCTCCAGTAGTGACGAATGACAATCTCAAACTGGAAATCATTAATTTATCATCTTATGCTTTGAGCCAATCCGAGGAAGAACTCCTCGGCTTAGGCCTCAACTTCTGCCCCAACCAAATCACCAGTAAATTCAACCTCATTAAGGATCTATATCTCTTTGCCAGGAAGTTAACCCTAAAATTCATGTATGACAAGGAAAGGAGGGATAAACAGGATGAGATCGTCAATCAGGAAATCTGGAAAGACTTCACAGTAGCAGATTTTAGGGCCTTAAAAACCCTGATCTCACTACTAGACGAAAATGACGGACCCCTACCTCAGGAAGCAATACCTGAGACTCCTGAATTAAAGGGAGAAAGGGTACAGTTATCAATATATAAAAGGGATATTGAAATACTAGAAAGAACTGTAAAAAAGAAGTCACTCAATTTCCCCTCACTACATACCAACTCTAATGTGTGGGCGTTCCTCGTCCAGACCATCAAGGAAGTAGAGAGTATCCCACTCATTAGATCTAAGAACCATAAATTCAACTCCACACATTATGGGGCCTTAAATACACTCAGCAAAAAGGCAGAAGTCATTATAAAACCATCAGACAAAGGGGGGAACGTGGTTATCATGGATGATCTCAAATATAGAAACATGTGCTGGGATATACTAAAAAACCGAACCTGGTACAGACCTGTCAATGAAGATGTAATTGACAGGTTTAACCAACAATTCAATGATATACTACAGGCAGCTCTAACTGATGGTTCTATTACCAAATCCATCTTTGAGGGAATCCAAGTCCCTCATCCTAAAACACCAACATTTTATGCATTACCTAAGACGCACAAAAACTTAACACATCCTCCGGGACGCCCGATAGTGTCTGGAATGGGCTCAAAGACTGAACGAGCCAGTAGATTTATTGATCAGTATCTGAGACCCCATGTTACCTCTTTGCCCTCCTACATACAAGACACACCTGACCTACTAAGACCTACTCATCGCAGACCACCTAGGCTTTGAAGAAGGGGGTACGCCCCAGAAACGCGTCAGCCACATTGGTGTTTAGGGTCTGACTGGCAGGTGCCAGAAGGTCCAGGTTCAGCTGTTTTTAATGCGCTTACTACTGAATGTTTGTAAGTAGGACCATTGCTTTTTATTTTGTGTATATTAAAATGTATAAGTGGTAATGCACAAGGTCGGTGCGCCCTCCTTTCTTTTCTTTTTCATTTTAGCCATATGAACACCCTTTGTTCTGTGGAGGGCTGCAAGACTTAAGACTTTGCCTTTATACCATACTGATACACCCAGTTTGGCGATACACCAGAGCGCAGGAGGATTTTTGTGCTACTAAGAACCCTAGATGGCCTTACTGTACCTCCCGGGTGCCTTCTCGTCTCTATAGACGTGGAGGCCCTCTATTCATCGATTCCTCACAGCAAAGGATTACAGGTAGTGTCTACTTTCTTGACAGAAAGGGGTCCAAAAATGGACAAACTCAATAATTTTGTATTAAAAACATTGGGCCACATCCTTACTAAGAATGTGTTTTCTTTTGATGGGTCCCACCTCCTCCAGGTACAGGGAGTCGCTATGGGCACCTCCTGTGCGCCATCCTATGCGAACCTGTACCTGGGGGGGTGGGAACGGGAACTTTTTTCTTTAGAACATCACTTGCTCTCACTAATATTGGGCTGGTTCCGATATATAGATGACGTGTTTATGTTATGGGCAGGATCAATAGAGGATCTGACCGAATTTATGCAACTCCTAGATACCAATAGTTATAATCTCAAATTTACTATGAATTTCAACGAGTCTGCTATTGCCTTCCTCGACATCTTGATTTATGTCGATGAGGCCAATAGCATTCAAACATCTCTGTATCGGAAACCAACGGCTGGAAACACCTTGTTACATGCAGCCAGTGCTCACCCGGCCCCACTCATCCGAAGCATACCATATAGCCAATATCTTCGGATACGCCGAAACTGTTCCAACAATGAAAAGTTCAAAGTTGAGTCAGACTTGTTGTACACGAGACTACACAACCGAGGATACAGTAGATCCTGTCTCAAAAAGGCCTACAATAGAGTTGCAGGCAAAGAAAGAGCCATTACCCTACTTAAAAATGACACTAAACAACCTGATCCGGATGTGACGCGGTTTATTACCACGTACTCGGATCAGCATGATGAAGTTCGATCTATAATGAAAAAACATTGGCATCTTATCACTGCTGATCCTACTTTATCTAAATACGTGGGCCCTAACCCAAGTATCACTTTTAGACGATCCACGTCTATCAGGGATCGTCTAATCAAAAGTAACTACCAAAAACCAACATTAGACACGAGAGAGATACCAGGCCTATTCAAATGTGGCCACTGTAACTACTGCCACCTACTCAATGAGGGATCTAGTGTTTATCTCCCTAATGGTGAAACACATAAGTTACGTACACATATAACATGCCAGACCAAAGGGGTAATCTATATTATTTTTTGCCCATGTGGTAGTTTCTACGTGGGCAAAACCATTCGCCCACATGTACTATATGACCAATGGACTCTTGAACAAAACTATGGGCCACCATATAGCGTTTATACATAAATACAAGATCCCTCCTGTTAGATTTGCAGTCCTCGATTGCATTCTTGAAGACAAGAGAGGCGGTAATTTTGACCAGATGGTCTTACAACGTGAGACCCAATGGATCTACCGCCTAAGGGCTAACCAAGCCCCAGGCCTCAATGAATCCTTAAGTTTCAAATCTTTTCTGAATGTCTAAATTTACTTTATTAGTCTGTAATCTTTTCTTGCCATGATATGTTAGTTTGCCTTTGCTGTCCTCATAGTACATCTGAAGATTGACCTTATCTAGCACTCCCACATGAGCATGGAGGCGACTCAATTACAAAGGTTGGGTAAGTGCAGCTTATACCCAAGAACCTGGTATGACACAGGTATTCCCAATATAAGGTGTAAATAACTGAAAAAATGGTTATTACGCCCTTTTTCTTTCTTTTAATAGATATAGACTCTGCACAACCAAATTGTTATATCTATGTACATGTGTATATATATGTATATATAGAAATCAATCTTTTTTCTTTAATGTTTATCATAAACTGTATGTATATCCATAAGATGCTGTTTCAATATTGTTTTTAAAGTATATATCTATTTAGGAAGTAATTAATTTTATGTAAATATTTGTAATACTATGTATATATGCAGCCGCATCAGAGAGAGAGATGTTGCTGTGTTTGCATGGTCTTCATCCTGATTACCCCCCATGACAAGGTCCAGGCACAATACCAAACAAATATATAATATGTACTTTTTAAATATTGGCTATTTCTCGCTTTCCGGCCTTCACTCATTCATTCTTTCTCTACCCTGTCTATCTGTCATCAGTCATTCACGGACCAAGTCCTTGGTTCTACGCAAACCCCGCTCTTTGTTAATTATATATCAAGGCTTTCTATGCCATATTTGGGATACTTTTTTCCTCTTACTAAATTTTCCATCTAAATCAGCGGGTTGCCTTATATCTATGGCGTCTATCTAAATAGGTCACGCTTTTGTCCCATTTGTGTATATCGTTATGGGCTGTGGTCACAATAGGAGGGAGGAGCTATGTCTCGCCCTTTCACTTGATGTGGATGTGCGGCTATCGCTTATGGGACGATGCGGTGCGATGACGCGGTGCGCTTGGGGGCGATGTGTGGGCATTCTCTTTCACTTCCGCCCTCATATATTTCCCAATGTTTATGCGCCTCTACTCATCCGGCGCGCGGTGATGATATGGTCACGCTGCGCGCGCCGGACTTCAGGCATTGGAGGTTGTATGGGCGTTTCTTTTCAACCTCGCCCTGCTATCTCCCTCTGTGTTTATGCGCCTCTAGGGCGCACAACGATGACGCAATTACGCCACACGCGACTAATACGTCTATAGGGTATTTAAAGCCCTCACTCACAGTATATGCTGTGTGTCACACAGATGTACACCCTGGGACACGGACGTGTATACAAGTCAACCTTCGGGTAAGATAATCTATGCAGCATCTACTACTGTTCCTTCCCTTTTATTGGCTATTTGAGATATTCTTGCTGTCTGAGCTAATCTTTGCTCATGATATATACTCGTTTTCACTGTGATTATACAGATCGGCGGGCTCATACATAGAAGCTTAAATTTCGCTACTGACTGGTGGTCTGATACCCCTCGTGTGTTTGAATCCCAATACAACTATTTTTGGCTTCGTGTCCCAGTTGGCCCTATAGCCTCCTATGAAGGGTAAATCTGTGTTTTTCTTCTCTCATACTCTATATCCTTGATATATATAGGCACTTGCTGCATCTGTCAATAATTGTAACACAACCTTTTGTGTTTTACTCTTCACATAGAATGAAGGCTGCTAACAGCACCACATTTCAATTTTTCTTTTGAATGTTGGAAACACTCCTATTTTGACTTTATTGTCAATTTACAGGTAATTTCCCTAAATTTCACGTACACTTTTGGTTATTATACTGTGATCATTCTCACTATTTTTACTTTCTTTTTTCCTTTTCCTGTCATCTTTTCACTCACCTTTCTTTGCCAGAAATTGAAGCGATAGTAAATATACAAAAAATAAACAAATACATATATATATATATATGATTGATATCTGTGTAGAAATTATATACGAATATATATACATCTATATTCCTTGCATTAAATAGATCTATATGAAGTCCTGAAGACCTTTTTGAATCCAGTACATTATATACCATCGAACATTCGATTGCGGTGTGTGCCCTGCCTTGCATTGATTGCAGAGTCATCGGCCATGTAAATATATTGTTTGCAATGTCTCTCTCCTTTTGCTGTTTGTTTTTGTTTTTTACACTCTGAAAAAATGTCCTTTTTTTTATTATTATGGTGGCAACATCAATAACGTGTAACCCTGTATTATTACAGACAACTATTGTTACACATCTCTCTACAAAAATCTTCAAAAATCTGCCCTGAAGAAGCCTCACGGCGAAATGCGCGTCGGCGACTTTGGGATTTTTTGTGTTTTAGAGTGGTTCACCTGTATCTATGTATCGTTTCTTTTTTTATATACATGTTCTATCTGTTTTATTTTTATTTTTATAACTATATTAAAATTATATTTTTATACTACTTCCTTGGCCTCGATAGTCCGACCCTCAATACTTCTTCACAGTTATTGTTCTTCTATTTTTTGACCCCTATACGGATGTGGCCCATGTGAGTGCAATCCCCTTGTTTTTTCTTATCCCTTCTATTTCCCCAGTCCATTCCTTCCTTCCCCTTATCATTCTTACTTTACAATTATAGATGGGGAGTTAGTTAACCCTGATGAGAGTCAACAAAATATAGAAACAAAAAATGTAGCGCTAATAATAACAAATATGAAAATCACATTAGTATAAGGTGAGTACATAAGAGCCACTAGCACTGAACATGGAGTGGCCCAAAAGAAGTGCTCAAAGTGTGTAGAGTTCCAAAGTCTATATGTAGACGAGTGGGTGATCATCCAATAAGGAGAAGACAAGCGAATTTCTATGGGTCACAATCTCATCGTGATCAGAAGAAAACGTAAATGCGCTTACCAGATGGGTTGGACTCAGGTACTGTACAGTAGTGAGTCAGACAGGCACTGTGGTATTTAGGAACCGGGACCACTGGAAACCGGAAAGCAGGATCACAGCAGATGACTGGAACTAGAGCTGGGAATCCACATCAGAACCAGGTGTACCTTGAATGGTGTGGAACGTCAGGTTGTAGATTCCAGGTGAGATCCTTGAGCCAAAAATCAAAGGTTGGAGGACTAGAATATGGCTGGGGCTCAGCAAAGCCGCAAGGTGGATGATATGTGAAAAGAGGAAGAACAGGAAGCTCCAATAGTGCAGATGAGTACAACCAATCAAGGTTTATTGATAAAAGTCATAAAAACAAAAATATGACATACATTAAAAAGTGATCACAAATTGGCAATATGGGGTGCTAGATAGCGATAACCCGATTGGTACCCATGCCCATTATCGAGGTCCCTTTTGAGAGGTTCGCCGTGGACTTGGTTGGCCCCTTACTGAAGTCCACTAGAGGGCACCAGCACATCTTGGTAATAATGGACTATGCCACCCATTACCCAGAAGCGATTCCTGTCCGAAACACCTCTGCTAAAACCATTGCCAAAGAGTTATTTCAGGTTTTCAGCCGTGTGGGTCTTCCTAAGGAAGTCCTAACTGACCAGGGCACACCGTTTATGTCTAGGGTGACCAAAGAACTTTGTAAACTGAAAGTGACCCAATTACGTACATCAGTATATCACCCTTAAACAGACGAGTTAGTGGAACGGTTTAATAAAACCTTAAAACAAATGTTGAGGAAGGCGGTGGATAAAGACGGAAAGAATTGGGATTATCTGCTCCCTTATCTGATGTTTGCCATAAGAGAGGTTCCCCAATCGTTCACAGGGTTCTCTCAGTTTGAGCTACTGTATGGGAGGCACCCCTGGGGCCTACTGGACATTGCCAGGGAAACATGGGAGAGTGAGAGTTCCCCGCATCGAAGTGTGATTGAACATATGGCCCAAATGCAACATAGAATTGCCCAAGTGATGCCGATTGTGAAGGAACATTTAGCCAAAGCCCAATTGGCTCAACAAAGGATTTACAATCGTGGGGCCCAGGTCCGTTCCTTTGCACCTGGTGATATGGTGTTGGTGCTGGTCCCCACGGTCGAAAGTAAATTCCTAGCCAAATGGCAGGGTCCCTATGAAGTGTTGGAGAAAATGGGGGTGGTGAATTATAAAATTAGCCAACCGGGAAGACGAAAACTTATGCAGCTCACGTGAACTTGTTGAAACCATGGAAGGATAGAGAGTCCTTGGTCACTAAGACTACCCGATTTTCTGCTCCATTTAACCTGGCTGTGCCTGAAGTTGGGATAGCGGAGACTCTGTCCAAAACTCAGCAACAGGAGGTTAAAGAATTTGTACTTGAACATGACATTATCACCACACCAGGGGATAAGGTCAAGTTGAAGCCTTATAGAATTCCAGAAGCCCGGCGAGAGGCAATTCGCCAGGAAGTAAAAAAATGCTTGAGCTGGGGGTGATAGAAGAGTCAAATAGTGATTGGTCCAGACCCATTGTCTTAGTGCCCAAACCAGATGGAAGTTGATGGTTTTGTAAAGACTTTCGCCGCCTAAATAAAATCACTAAGTTTGACACCTATCCTATGCCCCGCATAGATGAACTGATTGATCACCTAGGCACTGCCCGGTACATGATGACGTTAAACCTGACCAAGGGTTATTGGCAAATTCCTCCCTCGGAGTCTGCCAAAGGAAAAAACAGCATTTGTAACTCCAGACGGATCTTTCCAATATTGGAGGATGCCTTTTGGGTTACAGAATGCTCCCGCCACATTTCAACGCACCATGAATTAGACCCTTCGGCCTCATAGAGCCTATGCTGCTGCATACCTCGATGACATTGTCATCTACAGTGAGGATTGGGACTCACACTTACCAAAAGTTCAGGCTGTGTTGGATTTCATTTAGAAAGCCGGGTTTACAGCCAATCCAAAAAAATGTACCCTTGGGCTAGAAGAGGCGAAGTATCTGGGGTATACCATTGGAAGAGGTCTAATCAAGCCCCAAATAAACAAAGTGGAGGCTATTCAGGATTGGCCACGTCCCACCAACAAGAAACAGGTTTGTGCATTTTTGGGGATGGCGGGGTATTATCGCCGCTTTATCCCCCATCTTGCCTCACAGGCTGCTCCCCTGACCAATTTGACCAAAGGGAAGGAGTCTGTCATGACCAAATGGACTCCCGAAGCAGAAACAGCTTTTCAGGCTTTAAAACAGGCCTTATGTAGTCAGCCAGTTATAAATTCGCCTGATTTTTTACGGAACTTTGTGGTTCAGACAGATGCATCAAATGTGGGGTTAGGAGTTTTACTGACCCAGATTATCAAGGGGGAGGAACACCCTGTTATGTACCTCAGCTGAAAGTTGAAGGCTCATGAGGAGAATTATGCCACCATTGAGAAAGAGTGTTTGGCGGTGAAATGGGCTTTGGATTCTCTCCGGTACTACCTTGTGGGTAGACAGTTTAAACTGGTGACGGATCATGCCCCATTGAAGTGGATGGCACAGAACAAGGAGACCAATAGGAGAATAAATGGCCCTTCAGGAATTTAGTTGTGTGGTAACGCATAACCCCGGTGTTAAAATGAGGAATGCAGATGGGTTGTCCCGAGTGCATGCGTGCCTGGCAACCTGTGTGAGTGAGTGAGTGAAAAACGTATAAAGCAAAACACATGCGAACGGAATCGCCTCTGGGCGCTCTTTCCATTCCTTGGGTAAGGAAACCCCTTGACCTCAGAAGAGATGGGTTTTAATCTTTCTCCTGAAGGCCAAGTGGTCCGACTCCAGTCGCATGGTAGTTGGCAGCGCATTCCACAGCCGAGGTCCCTGGACTGCAAATCTCCGATCTCCTTTGGACTTGTATCTGGCTTTGGATATTTGGAGCAGGTTTTGATTTGTGGATCGTAGAATGCGATTTGGGTTATAGGCTTTTATTTTTTCGCATAGATATTGGGGGGCGTTTCCGTGAATACACTTATGCGTTAGGCAGAATGCCTTGAAAGGCAACCAATGAAGGGATCTCAGCGAAGGTGAGATTGATTCCCATGGTTTTATACCAGTCACTAATCGAGCAGCCGTATTTTGAACGACTTGCAGACGAGTGATTTGGTATTTGGGTAGTCCTGGATAAAGGGCATTTGCGTAGTCAAGTCTGGAATTGATGATTGTTCCCACCAAAACTGCAACCCTAGGGTTGAAACAAGAGGGGGGGTATGTGACAGGAATTCAGGTAAATCTGTGGGTGTTGTCACAGACAGAGATACATTTCTGCCTTGTTTAGACAATTCACCAAATTATAGAACGTTTGTTCTAGGGCAGACAACAAATATCGTACAAATTAAATAAATCCGTGTGCACCTGAATCCTTCAAAAGTAATGAATTCAATTCACCAAATTACTATCAGGTGTCGGCTGCAGAAATAGCCAGAAAGGTTTAGGGCGTTGGAAAACTTCAGCTGTTCAGAATGAGGCAATTAAGGCCTCTATAAGTCATCCAGAGGATGACTACTGATTGCTGCATCCTGAGGCTTTTTGAGTTAAGAAAAGCAGTAAGAAAGACTTCTGAAAAGGTGAGGTGGTTGTTGATTTTTCTGTGTGATAAAAATCAAAAAGACTATTGTTTCTCTGCTGTATGACCAGCAGTCTCTGCTCAGCAGTAGGCTGTGCCAGACTCCATAGATAGGATTCCTATGTGGTGAAGGTAAACGCCCCAAGTGGCCAGGGTTTATTTTATATTTTGTTTTGTTTATGCTGTTTGAATGCTTGCACTTGTTTCCAGCAATATGGAAGAATAAACCAAACTCTTTGTTTTCACCCGTCTTCGGCTGCCTCTCTGTATAGTTCAGTGTGTAGTGAACCCATCCAGGGGGTCAAACACCCCCGCTACCGAGCAAACCCCTTACAATATCCACGACAGCATGTTGGGACCCAGACCAAGTCTGGTCAACACCGTTCACAGGTAGATCCAATTCACCCAGTCAAATGCATTCTCAGCCTCAGAGGAAAGCAAAGAACAGGGGGGGCACATGGCCTGTGATTCAACCCAATGAATTAACTGGATTGCTCTATTTGAATTGTCCCTGGCTTCCAGTCCCATAATAAACCCCCATTTGATCATGGTGTATAGCCATTGGAAAGATCGGTTTAAGTCGGTTGTCCAAAGTTTTTGCTAATATTTTAATATCAATGTTCAGAAGCGAGATTGGCCTATAATTCTTGGGGATGGAGTGATATTTTCATTCCTTGGGCAGAACTGTAATGTGGGCTATCAGTACCTGATGCCAAAGCGTTAAAATAGGCACACATGGTGCTGGAAAGCAGCATTGGAAACTTCTTATAATAGGCATTTGTGAAGCCATCAGGGCCAGGGCTCTTCCCTTTGGGTACATCTTTAACAACCCCAACTTCTGACAGGAAGATGGGGTACCCAGTTGGTTGCTAATCGAGGTAGCAAGCTGCAGGGACTGGGCCTCCTTTAAGTATTGTAGAATATGTTCCACCTTCCGAGGTTCCATGGAACCAGGTAGAGTGGTAGGGAGGTGGTATAGCTGTGCATAGTGATCCCTAAAGGTGTTGGTTATTTTTGAGGATTTACCTACAGATGAACCCACCGCAGTGGAGAGCTTATGTACATGTCCTGAGTTGTGTTGGCACTTAAGAGCTCATGCAAGTAGTCTCCCACATTTGTTTCCAAAACATGGCGTGGTCATGCCTGAATCCAAACATCAAGGAAAGTAGCCAGTTCCTGATTAAGAGATCGTAATTTCAGCACCAACTCTGGGGTAACGCACCGTTTATGGGTGAGTTCGGCTGAGCAGATTTTTGACAAGGGGGTCTGAAGTTCCCACTCCCTTGCCTTTTCCCATCTAAAACCCTGGGAGATTAACCCCCCCCCCAAATGGAACCCATTGCAACATTACCCATCTTATTCTCGGCAAAGTATAAGGCGATGGTGTCGGAAACCTGTTTCTAAACCACTGCGTCATCCATTATACCCTCTTTCAGGCACCTGTTCCATGTCAGCGCATCTGAAGACAGGGGATGCAGGAAAATGGAAACTGGAGCATGATGCAATATAGCTATGGTGCCAATCCATGCGCCAGATAGGGAGTCAAGGGAAAACTGGTCCATCACCAGAAGGTTTATACGTGTATCGACATTATGGGTAGCCAAGAAATTGCTATAGTCTCTACCAGTGGGATGGAGCAGCCTCCAACAGTTGACCAAATTGTTGCGCCTGCAGGGACTTTCTAAAGTGCTTCAGGAAAGCAAACGAATGAGCAGAATGGCCTGAGATCGTATCTAATTGGGGATTGGGGCTAACATTAAAATCACCCCCCAAAATTAGCTGGCCTTCCCGGAAGGTGGATAGAGATTCTAGGACAGAGTCCAGAAAAGTAATCTGTTTATTGCTCGGGGCGTACACAGCTGCAAACTTGAACTTACGGTCAAAAATTGTGCCTTTAAGAAATACAAATCTACCATTAAAGTCTGCCAAATGGTCTAGCGGCACAAAAGGGGCATAGTTTGTGAATAGCAATTGTGAACCCCCCAGATTTGGGTCCCAAGGATTTGCTCAAGTACCATATATAAATAGATGAATTCTCACGCAAAATCTGTAAACACACTGAATGTGTCAGAAATGAAAGAATGGTTACAGTATTATATAATCATATAGTATATTAATAATGATGGTGACGTGGCGGTACACAAAGTCCATGTGTGATGAAGCAAATAAACTAATAATAATAACGTGCCAGTGCACAAATAAGGTCCATATATGGTATGGCAGATAAACTGCGATAGAGAAAAAATGTGTATAGATCAAGGACAATAACAGAGCACTCCAAGACACTGGTCCCTCAAAGGCTTATTCCACCATTATGTCTTACCTAGTACATAATTTATATTGTTCTTCTTATTCATATTCTTCTTGGTCATATTCATAAAAAGAACAAAACAAAAAATGACTAAATGGAAAAGATAGATCATATCTGAATTCTCAGATCATTTGCTAGGAGTGAGAAAATCAATTTGCACACGTTGGAACTCAAAGCTAATTCGGTTGGCTTGTTCTGACCTGAGATGCACTCAGAAGGGGAGATTCACTTCAGATATAAAGCTAATTTACTCAGATAGCAGTAAGCAGTCTAAATGACCTCTATCTTTTGTTTGGAAAATTTAGCTTGAGATTGCATTTACAGTCCTTAAAGGAGTTGTAAAATCTCATGGTTTTCACCTTAATGCATTCCCCAGATGAAGACACGTGACACTGTCGTTACGCGTAGGGATTGGCCGTGGACAGACATACACCAGGAGTGACGTGAGGAGGCATTGAGAACAGCACATCTACTTATTAAACGGTTCCCTTTATTTTACCTACTACACCATTGGAGGCTTTCTTCTTTTCTCCCCCTATGTGGATCCTATTAGGTACTGTTTGAGGAGACGGTATAAGGTTGCAATTTATCTATGAGCTATACTTAAAGTGGAAGTAAACCCTCCTATCGTTTTCAGCCAAGGAAGCTGCAATCTTGACCTTTGTTCAATCTTTAACTGCCATGATGCTGCACATGTGACCAGTTATGACACCAGCCATTGAATGGTTTGACAGTTTGGTGGAGAGCACAACCAATGTGGCAGTTAGCATTTCCGGCATGCCAGAAATGTAACTGTTTTTTTTAAACTATTAAATTGATGGGTTTACTTCCACTTTAAACCCCAAAAAATTATGATGGGTTCTTGTTATATTTCTCTTTAACTGCTTGCTGACCAGCCGCCGCCGTTTTAAGGCGGCAAGTTGGTTCTGCTGGACGAGATGATGTAGCTATACGTCATCTCGCCGAGCAGCCAATAGGGGCGCGCGGGTCTCTGCCACCGGGCACCCGCGATTGCTCGTTACAGAGCGAGGACCGGGAGTTGTGTGTGTAAACACACAGCTCCCGGTCCTGTCAGGGAGAGAAATGCTGATCTTCTGTTCATACAATGTATGAACAGCGATCAGTCATTTCCCCTAGTGAGTCCACCCCCCCTTCAGTTAGAACATACCCAGGGAACATACTTAACCCCTTCCTCGCCCCCCAGTGTTAACCCCTTCCCTGACAGTGGCATTTTTATAGTAATCAATGCATTTTTATAGCATTGATCGCTATAAAAATGCCAATGGTCCCAAAAAATGTGTCAAAAGTGTCCAAAGTGTCCGCCATAATGTCCCAGTACCGATAAAAATCGCTGATCGCCGCCATTACTAGTAAAAAAAATATATTAATAAAAATGCCATAAAACTATTCCCTATTTTGTAAACGCTATAACTTTTTATCTACTTTTTACGAAAAATATGTAGAAGAATACGTATCGGCCTAAACTGAGGAAAAAAAAGTTTTTTATATATTTTTTTAAGGGATATTTATTATGGTAAAATGTAAAAAATATTATTTTTTTTCAAAATTGACGCTCTATTTTTGTATAGAACGCAGAAACTAAAAACCGCAGAGGTGATCAAATACCACCAAAAGAAAGCTCTATTTGTGGGGAAAAAAAGGACGCCAATTTTGTTTGGGAGCCACACCGCATGACCGCGCAATTATTAGTTAAAGCGATGCAGTGCCGAATCGCAAAAAGTGCTCTGGTCTTTGACCAGCAATATGGTCCGGGGCTTAAGTGGTTAAAACATGTGCTGTGATTTCTACTGCAATCAAGTAAAACAGTAATTTCCAAAGTGTGCATGGCCCTAAAACACATTGTTGACCTATCATGCCTAATGGAGAGACATCATTATGCTGGCTAGTTCTACAACAGGGGCTTTTAGTAAATTAGACATAATTGGGTCAGCCTACTTTTCAGCTTTTCATACAATACAAATAATATTCTAACTTGATAAGGGA
Organism: Rana kukunoris; assembly: GCA_029574335.1. Classification (NCBI taxonomy): domain Eukaryota; kingdom Metazoa; phylum Chordata; class Amphibia; order Anura; family Ranidae; genus Rana; species Rana kukunoris. Next base: position 240,738 of record JAJQKJ010002754.1, read on the forward strand.
AGTAAAGTTCTATTCCTCATCTCCCAGACTTAACCTATTTTCTGTCAAAGGATAATCATGTGCTGTGCTCTATTTATAAATGGGTAAAGTATAATTCTGTTTGTACTTCACATAAAAAGTGTCTTATTTTTTCCAGTCATTTCGTCTCATTTAAAGGAGGAGAGCATAATGTTGCTGAAAATGATGTATTTTTGTAGATATGCTTCTTCTGGCACCAATAATTAGTTATATGATTAAGGATGCCCATTAAATAGAAGAGAGTATATTGCTTATATTGCTTGGTCAGTTTCATTAGGTTTCATTAAGTTTAAAAAAAAAAAAACAATAAATTATCTTTTTGATTACTTTGTTTTTGTACAGTAAGTCAGGGGAGTGACATCAATAATTTTATAGATTGTATTGCCAAATTGTTGCAAGGGATAAATACAACACCAGGTCATATAAGCCCTATATGTCGCTGGAGATACAATTTATGGTCTTGTAGTCAAGTCACAACACAGCTAAAATCAGACAGGATGGTTGTACCCAAGTTGATCGATCAACTTGGGTGGACTCAGCGTGCCCATACATGGTTCAAACCTCAGCCAATTCGTGCTAAACCAGCCAAGATTCGAACAGTCTGTGGCTGGCTTTAGACAGTTGTCACCACAATAGGTGTCCCTGTTGAAAGATTTGCCAGCTATTCCTGTTCTTTGGCAACTGTACAGTTTTGACTTTAAATACATTTCTGAGTCAACAATTGTTACCGTCTCTAACAAAGAGAATTTTGTTTATTTTCCATAAACAGAAAACGACACTATGTGACAAGTTTCCATCACACTGCCGGAACACAGTGCTATATACTGTACATAGCTGAGGCTACATAAAGTTAATACAGCATGCCCAGCAAGTGTACCTGTGCAAAAAAATGTTTGGGTCAGCTTGGCCCAAAAAATTATTTAAAGGGCATTAAACATGGAGTTAGGCTTTAATGTTCAGTGCAGTCCAATGCTAGTTGCTACTTTTGAGGTCCCAGACATCCAATCCTTCAGCAGCTTTAATTCTACTTCTTAGAGTAGAAGCATTCTTTCCTCTAGCACATGCAGATTCCCTTGGGGATGCTGGGGCATAATTTAAAGGGGGACTGCTGTGAATAAAGGGGGTGTGTGATGTCAAGGTGGTCCAGGACCAGGGTCGGCGCTACCACTAGGCAAACTAGGCAGCCGTGGGTGCAGCCGTGGCTGCTGGTCCGCCGATGTTCCCCACCAGGTCAGGGCCGGAGCCACCGTAAGGCAGCACAGGCAGGGGTGGGCAGTAAAATGCCCCTTCTCCATGGCTGGATTAAGGGCCCATGAAGCTGTGTGGCACTGCACAAGGACCCAGTCCAGTGTGACAACAGGTGCAAGAAATAAAGGTGGCAAGGTACGAGCAGGATGACATCCTGGCTCCAGCTACTATCTCCCCAGTCAGACGGAGACTATGGGGAAGGAGAACAGTGAGGGCGGGGCAAGCACCAGTAGCTTGGGAGGGAGAAGACCTCCGAAGATGCAGGCACAGCACCCCCGGGGCCTACCAGAGCCTGGAGCCCCTGAACTCCTTCAAACTCCTCTCCACTCCCAGGACAGGAGGACAGGCTGACAGGCTGATTGGGGGCCAAAGAATAAGGGCGAGCGGGAGGTGCAGATAGTCAGGGACCGCTCCACCTCACATAGATACACTGAAAGGAGCAGAAAGGGTCCTGCCTAGAGTTGAGCGGACACCTGGATGTTCGGGTTCGACGGGTTCGGCCGAACTTTGGAAAAAAGTCCGGGTTCGGGACCCGAACTTGACCCAAACTTGACCCTGAACTCGAACCTCATTGAAGTCAATGGGGACCTGAATTTTTGACTAATAAAATGTCTCTAAAAAAAGTAATAAAAAGGGCCAGAGGGCTGCAAATGGCAGCAAAATGTTGGTACGAAAAAGAAGGGGACACATGTATCCGAGATGGAAAAGCTGCTCCCCCGGAAGTTATGAAAAAAGAAAAGAGAGGTTCCCCGATGGGGCTTTTAGGCAGCAATGTCAAAAAATCTATGTAAGATGGTGGTAGTAAAAGGTATTTAATAACAAGGGCTTTGGTATCACAATAAATGAATTGACATGTATAAAAACGTTACAGAGATAAAAGGAATCATCATCACATTCCATGATTATATAGATATGAACATTACATATGTTGATATATTGCATATGATTGTGGGTTTATAGTGTAGATCCCCGACGCGTTTCGACCAGTTGGGGTATCTTCAGGGGGACGGTAATTTCTGTAGAAGTATATGGTATAGTTGTAAGATTACAAGAATATATCACAAATCGTACATAGAATACATGGTTTCTAACATAAAATGATATATTATAATTACCACTGATGCATGGAATGGAAAAAAGTAAAAAAACTGCTGTATCGGCCTGGGGGACCAAGGAGGGCACCCCCATCCTCCCCAGGGAGATGGATCCACCTGTGGGGGCTTACAAGGAGCCTCGATAAGGGACACCCCCACGGAGGGGGAGGGGTCAGCACCTGCAATGAACATCCGCAATGGCCACAGTTAATATAAATTATATATGAGTAAGTTCCAACCAATCTACCATGATAGTGGTTAGAGGGTTGGAATACTGTGTGTATTAAGGAATATATGGGCAACGGCAACCAGCAGGTTACCGGTATATACATTGATGGTCAAGGCGATCTTGAGCGTCCCAAGGGGTGGCGTTGGTAGATAAATAAATTAATATGGTCGTATGATATCATATGTGCGTGGGGTGAGTGGAATCTACTGGGAGGTGATGGGAATGGTGGAGAGGTGCAAGGGAAGTGGTGAGTGAATGATTAAATTATATTATAGGTGATTAGGAAAACTTAGAAAATTAATGGTGTGGGAAACAAGAGGCATGTATCGCCAGGTAGTAATGGATGTAAAGGTAAATGTGAATAAAGGAATAAGCTGAGTGTGTGTTAAAGAATGAGATAATGTGTAGTTGCCTACTAAGGTGATAAGAGTACCGTGGATTAAATGTAGTGTATGAGTGGAAACCTGTCTGCAGGTATGCAGAGCAGTGGGGACGCTATGCAGAGAACGCATGGATGTTAAGACATCCAGTCTGTGTTGAGTTATGTGTATCTGCTCCAATGGCCAATGTAGTAGATAGCCCTGTTGTGGCACAACGGTGATCGGGTGCAGGCAACATACCTCCCCCTGGGGGGCTGCAAGGCAACCCGGTCCCCCATGACGGGGCACCACATGAGGCTCCCTCGGCGTCCCGGAAGGCTGAAAAGCCCCGCCCGCCATCGTCCTATCTGCCGCAAACAGCGTGACGTCACGACGCAATGCGCGGGCTGCGTGACGCGCACCGCGTACGGACCATCCAGAGGGCATCATAGGGACGCCGCCGGCAGGGGGGGAGCTGCCTCTGCGCCCGAGGGAACCCCCTGGGGCGCAATGAGGACAACGAGAGGGGACATGAAACGACACATCCCCCCACCCCCCTGCCGGGAAACCCCCAGAGGCGGAGCCACACCCCCCCGGGGTTTGGACAGGGAAGCCCAGGTCCGCCAGACAGACAGAGCGGCTATATAGATGGAAAAGTTTACAGGGTGAACAATTGTATTGGCAGCCAATTGTTATAATTGCACAAAATTTTAATCTTACTGATTGATTGACAAGGGTATTTATATAAAGACTGTGCATGAATTCCAAGGCTAAAACTAAACTAAAGCAAAATGTTGGTAAGAGCATGGCAAGTACTCTGCAAACAAATGTGCATAGGGAAATAACTTAAAATAACATAAAATACATTAAGAAAATAAATTAAAAAATCTTGACCTAGGCGGACGAGGTCCTTATGGAGTAGGAGGTTGAGGTGGCAGTGGATGTGGCGGTGTAGGTGGAATCGGCGGTGGAGGAGGACAAGGTAGCCAACACAGGTTTTTGTTTTTAATTCATTTCTTTTTTAAATTAGGGTACACCCCAAAAGAGTGAGAAAGATCAGAAATACAAGAATGGCTGGATAAGGACGGTATACGTGTCTATTCTGCACAAGGTACGGACAAGTCCTTTGGGATCCATGTCTGGTTCATTTTAATGAATGTGAGCTTGTCCACATTGGCTCTGGACAGGCGGCTGCGCTTGTCTGTGATAAAAAATATATTTTTTGCACCAAACTGTTTTTTTTTTAATAGAACAATAGAAGAACACTAGCTAAAGTGTTTATCTCACACGTACAGATATGAAGAAAACACTGCAAGCACTGGAGGAAACACTGCAAAATATTTGTTTTGCCCTAAATGGGTGTTTTTTGAATAGAACAATAGAAGAACACTAGCTAAAGTGTTTATCTTACACGTACAGATATGGAGGAAACACTGCAAGCACTGGAGGAAACACTGGAGGAAACACTGCAAACACTGGAGGAAATACTGCAAAATATATTTTTTTGCCCTAAATGGGTGTTTTTTGAATACAGCAATAGAAGAACACTAGCTAAAGTGTTTATCTCACACGTACAGATATGGAGGAAACACTGCAAGCACTAGAGGAAACACTGAAAACACTGTAGGAAACACTGCAAACACTGGAGGAAACACTGCAAACACTAGAGGAAACACTGCAAACACTAGAGGAAACAATGCAAAATATTTTTTTTGCCCTAAATTGGTGGGTGTATTTTTGAATAGCACAATAGAAGAACACTAGATAACGTGTTTATCTCACACGTCCAGATATGGAGGAAACACTGCTAACACTGCAGGAAACACTGCAAAATATATTTTTGGCACCAAACTGGGTGTTTTTTGAATAGCACAATAGAAGAACACTAGCTAAAGTGTTTATCTCACACGTACAGATTTGGAGAAAACACTGCAAGCACTGGAGGAAACACTGCAAACACTGGAGGAAACACTGCAAACACTGGAGGAAACACTGCAAAATAAATAGTTTTGCTCTAAATGGGTGTATTTTGAAAAGAACAATAAAAGAACACTAGCTAAAGTGTTTATCTCACACATACTGATATGGAGGAAACACTGCAAGCACTAGAGGAAACACTGAAAACACTGTAGGAAACACTGCAAACACTGTAGGAAACACTGCAAACACTGTAGGAAACACTGCAAACACTCGAGGAAACACTGCAAACACTCGAGGAAACACTGCAAACACTAGAGGAAACACTGCAAACACTAGAGGAAACACTGCAAACACTAGAGGAAACAATGCTAAATATTTTTTTGCCCTAAATTGGTGGGTGTATTTTTGAATAGCACAATAGAAGAACACTAGATAAAGGGCCAGATTCTCATAGAATCACGCTGGCGTAGCAAAAGGCATTTACACTACGCCGCCGCAACCTAACAGAGCAAGTGCCGTATTCTCTAAGCACTTGCTCCGTAGTTTGCGGATGCGTAGAGTAAATCGCCCAGCATAAGCCCGCGTAATTCAAAGGGGGCAGCTTGTATTTAAATTAAGCGTGCCCCCGCGTCGAACGAGCCCAGTGCGCATGCTCCAGCTCACGTCGGAAAGCATCGTGGAAACCGACGTCAAAACGACGTGATCGTCACTACGCAATGCCCTATTCGCGAACGAGTTAGTAAAACGACGTAAGCGACGGAAAAAGCCGACGCTGACCCGACGCCATACTTAACATGGCATCCGACAGCACCCGACGGTACTTCGTAAGGTTATTCCTCATAGAAGCAGGGGTAACCTTACGAGTTCGTAAACGACGTACGCGACGACGGGGCGGCGTAAAAGCGATCGGGAATCGGCGTAGTAGCCTCATTTGCATAGGCAAATGAGAAAACAACGTAAAGGCCACCTAGTGGCCGGAGTTGTCATTACAACTACGATCCGCAAGTGTAATGGTATTACACTTGTCGGATGTTGAAGCGTATCTATGCCAAAGTGATGCTAAGCACCACTCGCATAGATACGAGCCAAAAAAAACGGGGTATCTGAGATACTCCGTCGTAGCGCCGCTGAGAATCTGGCCCCAAGTGTTTATCTCACATGTCCAGATATGGAGTAAACACTGCAATTTTTTTGCCCTAAATGGATGTTTTTTGAATAGCACAATGGAAGAAAAGTATCTTGCAGAGTATCTCACAGTAACATATGCAGTGCTTGTGTACTTAGATTTGTGAAGCAGGACAGACTCCTATATATTTCTATCCTTACAAGCACAATGTCAGGGACGTTCTGTCCGTGCTCGTAGACGTGCGCCTATGTGCATGCGCGAACCCCAGACCTCCTTTGCACCTATGCGCCTGTGTGAGTCACGGCATTTGCGTGCATCTGTGCGCAGGCACGCGCATTAGATGCACACCTGGCGCCCCACAGCCTATAAAGGACTGCTAGGAATGCTGCCCCTTGCGGTTTGATCTGCATCTGTTTCCTGAGCTCCTGTTCTGATTGATGTCTTCTGTTCCTGTGTATGACCGGGCTTCCTGACCTTGCTTCCTTCCCCAGTCCCGACCTTGGCTTGTTGATCCTGCTCTGCTCTCCGTTGTTTACCCGTTGCCAAGAACCAGCCTGGACTTTAACTACTCTTCTGCCTGCTGTTTTGCTACTGCCTCACGTGTATAACCCGGCCTGTCCGACCCTGCTGACCTGCATCCACGGCTCTGCCAGTCCTGCATCCACGGCTCTGCCTGACCTGCATCCATGGCTCTGCCAGACCTGCATCCACGGCTCTGCTGACCTGCATCATCTGCCTCCGTCCAGCAAGTTCCGTCTCACCAGCAGCAACAGGCACCGTTACCTCACCGTGCTCCTACCACCACTGTCCCCATGCCAGTGGTCTCCGAGCCGGGGTTGTACGGGGGGTCTCCCTCCACATACCAGGCTCACACTTAGGTACGTAACACACAATCAGGAACCTTCACCTAAAGTATCTTGCAGAGTATTTCACAGTAAAATATGCAGTGCTGGTGTAATTAGATTTTGGATGCAGGACAGACTCCTATATATTTCTCTCCCTACAAGCACAATCAGGAACCTTTCCCTAAACTATCTTGCAGAGTATCTCACAGTAACATATGCAGTGCTGGTTTAATTAGATTTTAGAAGCAGGACAGACTCCTGTATATTTCTCTCCCTACAGGCACAATCAGGAACCTTTCCCTAAACTATCTTGCAGAGTATCTCACAGTAACATATGCAGTGCTGGTGTTTCTGAAGCAGGACAGTCTGACTCCTATCTAAATATCTCCCTGAGAGCAGCAGCAGCAGCCTTTCCCTACCCTATCTGAAGCAGAGTGACGAGCTGTGCTATATGCCTCTAGCTTATATAGAGGTTGGGTCACATGCTGGGTCACATGCTGCACTGGCCATTCACAGCAATGACATTAGTAGGCATGTCAGTGATGGCTTCTAGGTCACTCGAGTAAAACAAATGGTGATTGGCTGCCCTGCAGCGTGCCATTACATTGCCGAACACCGAACCGAACTTACAGCAAATTGTTCGGGTTTGGTTCCAGGTACAAAAAATCCAAAAGTCCGGTACGAACCCCAACTTTACAGTTGGGGTTCGCTCAACCCTAGTCCTGCCTGCTTCTAGTTATCTTGCTGAAAAGTACTGTATTACACACCTTCCAGCAGACAGGGACTGGTACATGGGGGCACAAGAGGGACAGGCAGACAGCCTCTCTCTCTCTCTCTCTCCCCGTCACCCCTCTCTCTTTTTGTCACCCCATCTCTCTGTCACCCCCTCTCTCTCTCTGTCACCCCCTCTTTCTCTCTCTCTCTCTCCGTCACCCCTCTCTTTCTCTCTCTCCGTCACCCCGCGCTCTCTCTGTCACCCCCTCTCTCTCTCTCTTTCCATCACCCCTTCTTTCTTTCTCTTCATCTCCCCCCCTCTCTCTCTGCCATCCCCATCCCTCTCTCTCTCTTTCTGTCACCCCCCTCTCATCCCCCTCTCTCTGATATTGTTATGTCAATATGTATTTATTATAATGGCACACAGTAAAACAATAAAAACGTGTTTCCATAGGCAGCTGATGGTAATAACATGGCACTTCCTGTAAATTGCAATGGAGGATATGGTGTCAAGCCTCTCTTTCAGTACAGGAAGTACATCGAGAGGGTAATTATTCAAATTATTTTGCCCCAAGCCTGGCGAATTTATTTATGGCCAAGTGGGAGGAGGATGTCGTCTATTTAGAGAGGAATCCCTCCCTGGTCTTATGGGCCAGGTATATAGACGACATCCTCCTCCTATGGGATGGCCCTCCAGAAACCCTTGAAGAATTTTTTTCTACATTAAATGATAACAACCGAGGTATCTCCCTTTCATTTGAATGGAGTACTACCAAGATCAATTTTCTTGATCTTGAGATTAGGTTGGAGTCCAGGGAATTTAAGTTTCAGACTCATTTTAAAACCACAGATCGTAACAGCTTCATCCCCATGGATAGCTGTCACCATAGGTCATGGCTTAAATCTGTGCCCCGCAGCCAGTTTTTACGTTTACGGAGGAACTGTAGTGATACTGACACATACCTGTCCCAAGCATCTATGCTCAAACATAGGTTCATTGAAAAGGGATATGACGAATCCTCTGTGAACGTAGAGATGCTAAATGTAGAGCAGATTGACCGGGAATCTCTTTTAACAGATAGACCTCTACGAGTTAGCGATAATTCTTTCCGTTACTCTATGCTTACAACTTATTCCAACCAACATAGAGATTTAAAAAACATCTTTAAGCGTCATTGGAACGTGTTAAGAAAGGACAAAATCCTTGGACAAGTTTTACCGGAACAGGCTAGGATCATCTTTAAAGGTGCTCCTTCTTTGAGGAATAGTATCGCTCCAAATACGGTTGACCCCCCTGTGCGCCCACCTTTTTTCAAAACATGGATACTTTCCATGTAAAAAATGCACAGTCTGTCAGTACAATTTGTGTGGGAGACGTAAAACTTTAGAATTTCAATCTACAGTGACCAATCAGAGTTATTCGATCAAACACTTTTGTACATGTGCTACCACCCACGTTGTCTATCTGATCACTTGCCCATGCGGGAAGCAGTATGTGGGTCGCACGACGCGTGCGTTTTCTGTGCGGGTAGGTGAGCACATAGCCAAGATTGTGGGAGGTGACACTAAACATACTGTACCTAGACATTATAGATCCTGTCACAGTCGGGATCCTAAGGGGTCGCAGTTCTTGATCATTGACAGATATATCCCACCTTGGCGAGGGGGAGCCAAGATTAGAGGAGTATCCAGACTTGAAACCTACTGGATATATGAATTGCAATCCCACTCTCCCCAGGGTATGAATGTAGAGTGGGATATTAACACATTCATTAACCAGTCTTAAAATTGATTCTATTCAATATATTATTATTGTTTTTTACCATTATGATATGAGTGTTTTCTGTAAACCTATATTCAATCTTGGCTCCTATAGGATGCATGTCCCTTTTTTTTTCCCCTGATTTTCATCATAGGGGGTTAATTAAGACATTTTTATAATTTTAATTATTTTCCTATTACTGCCAAAATGTAATACAATTTAAATTACATAAAATTATTTATTTAGGTTTCTGACATGATGTGCACAATTTTTTGTCACTTTTGTCATCTAACACCATATTGTTATTTTAATTATAGGTTAATCCCTAATTTTTAACATACACACTGTGTCTATCACAATGATGCGTTTTGGATTCAGCCTCCATTATGCTGTTTTTAAACCAATCCATTTTTTCTGTGCCTCTTGCTTCAATGTGCTTCCATAGTGTGGCTATTCAATATCATTTAGCCTGCTGTGGAGCACACAGCCTGGGATCCATTACGAGGCTTGGTGATGTGGTCATGTGACCGCAATCTACCAACAGGGGGAGAGAATGCTGATTCGTTCTCAATGTGCTTCCACAGTGTGGCTTTTTCATTATTTTTTAGCCTGCTGTGGAACACATAACCCGGGATCCACTATGAGGCTTGGTAGTGCGGTCATGTGACCGCAATCTACCAATAGGGGGAAAATAATGTGGATTCGTTCTCATCCTCAGAACGAGGCTTGGTTTTAATATCATGTGATGTGCTGTGACATGCTGTTTGAGCTTGGAGTGCACATCTTTTTATCAATACAGGTGCCTGTGTTTTTATTTTTTCCTGCATGGCTAATTCTCCGCTTTATCAGAGCGGATGCCATTTTATGAGCTTATAGCTCTGTTCTTTGAGGTCTGGTTTGAATAATTACCCTCTCGATGTACTTCCTGTACTGAAAGAGAGGCTTGACCCGCACACCATATCCTCCATTGCAATTTACAGGAAGTGCCATGTTATTACCATCAGCTGCCTATGGGAGCCTTGATATGAGTGTGGGGACCTTTTGCTGTATATAAGGGTAAGTGTAGCATGATGACAGCACCCCAGATGATGTTCTTTTTGTAACGAAACATGTCGGGATGGACTACTGTTGTTCCTGCTACCCTTTTTCTATAAGCTCTATTGACCATTGCAAAATGTGAGTTTTTCTCTTTATAATAAATATCGATTTTTATTACGGAATTACGCTATGTACGCCTTGCCTTCTCTTTTTTCATGCTTATCTATCGGTTGGAGTACTGATATGCCCTCTGAGTGATCTGTTGAGAGTTGCTGCTTGCTGGGAAGTATTTTTGAATCATCTGTCTGAGGTTTGCCTTCATTGATACCGAATCGCATGACGTGTATGGTGTACCCGCTTCAGTATATCAACTTTAACAAAGCTTGATTGGCCTAGTGGGTATATGCCTGTCTAGGTCCAATCGGTCCGGTAAGCCCCTTGTCATAAGCGGTGGTGGATTTTTCACTTCTTTATGCACTGGATTTTGTGTATCTGTTTTACTCAAAGAAACCGACTCACCGATTCATTCAAAACATTTATGGACTTTTGAATACCATTCATTCACATGTGGTGTTGCATGATTTAATCTTTATTGTATTATCATTATTTGTGTCATTATTAGCGCTACACTTTTCCACACATTTTCTATTAGCAATTTTTTTGATCTCTCTTGCTGTGTTAGCGGCTTTTTGTATTTTAAGATAGCGCAGTATTTTTTCTTTTTCAATAAAAACGTGTTATTTAAAAAAAAAACACTGTGAAGCCCCGTACACACGGCCGAGGTTCTCGGCAGAAACCAGCGAGAACCTCGCTGGCATCCTGATTCTGCCGAGAACCTCGGCCGTGTGTACGGATTCGGCGAGCATCCCGTGGGGAATGCCGTCGAGCCGAAATAGAGAGCAGGTTCTCTATTTGCTCGACGGCCCGTCGGGATGAATGGCTGGTCGCCTTTCCCGACGGGCTGGTCGCCGAATCTGAAGGCCGGGCGAGAACCTCGACAGGCGGAACGATGTGTTCTGCCCGTCGAGGTTCTCTGCCGTGTGTACGGGGCTTGACAGGTTGCCCTTCCCTATTTATGCTTAATTTTAACATTCAGTTTTATTCTCACTTGGGGGGGGGGGGGGGGGGGGTTCAAGTAGCTGGTCTTGCCTAGGGGGCATGAAAACTGATGTGAAGTTGGGGACTGATATATGTGTGTGTGTGGGGGGTTTGAGGTCACTAATGTATAAGAATTGTTAAATAGGAAGAGAGGGCTGAAAAAATGCACTTCGGACCTCTGCTGGAGAAATATTTTACTGGTTGGAACTTTTAAATTCAATACCCCTCTTATAATATATCAAATAATAAACAGAGTTCATTTTGACATGCAGTATATGGTTATGTTATTGGAGTCATCTCACACAAAGTTTAAAAACGAATCAAAGGGTATTCATAACATTAAATAGAATAAAAAAAAGAACTAGCACAGCATTGTTGAACCAAGTTAATTTGACATAATCCTCTTGAAATCTATAAGGTAAAGTAACCATAATCAAAGCAAATGAAATTGGAACCAAATTTTTACATACGATTGCAATTAAAAAAAGAGGGGGAGGAGGAATTGAACATGAGTAATAGTGTTGCTCACGAATATTCGCATTGCGAATATTCGTTACGAATATTGAATATTCGAATATCGAATACTCGAATATCGCAGTGAATATTGAGAATATTCGTATTTTTTCAAATTTATTTTTAAAACAGATCACATCCTAGTGATCTCCATCGACGTCTAAAAGCATTGCTGGTATGATTAGAGACCCTGGGCCGAGTAGCTGAGGCGATCCTTTTATGTTGCCGAATATTCGCAATGCGAATATTCGTATTACGAATATTCACGAATACTTTCTCTGCCCTTCTTTTGCATCAGAGCCAATCAGAGTTCTCCTACCACAGTTGTCAGAGGTTAGCAACCTCCATAGCAACCAATAGGAACCTGCCTGCAGGACCATTATATAAGATCACTCCCAGCAGTATTTCAGTGCAGATTCACAAGTTGGCTAGAGAGAGTGGAGTGTTTCTGTGTGTTTTTCCTGTGTATTGCGATCTTAGGCCCCATACACACGAGCGGACAGATTTGTTCAAATCTGTCCGTCCGACAGATTTGAACAAATCTGTCTGCTGGGATTTTGGTTTGCTCGCGTGTACACACAAGCAAACCAAAATCCCCGCCAGCAGAGAGCGCGCTGACGTGTCGGTGAGGTTGACGCCGCCACGTCACCGCACCAGGAAGTAAAACACTTCCGCGCATGGGCCGAATCCATTCGGCGGCGGTGCGGCGGCGGAGCGGGACGACATGTCTGCTGGTAAGTGTACTAACCAGCAGACATGTCGGGCGGACAGATTCCCACCGGATAGATTTCAAAGCATGCTTTGAAATCTGTCGGGTGGACAAATCTGTCCGCTAGCCCATACACACGATCGGAGATGTCTGCTGAAACGGTCCATCGGACCGTTTTCAGCGGACAAATTCGATCGTGTGTACGAGGCCTTAGAGCTTAGCATTGTGCTTCCTATAGGAAATGATCTCAGTTTTCGCGTGTTGTTCGCGCGCATGCGCAGACGAGAATTTCGCAATCAATTTCGCATTCGCATTAGCGAAATTTTGCAAAAAACGTTTTTGATAAAATATCACGAATATTCGATATTAACGAATATTTCACGAATATTCGATATTAACGAATATTTCACGAATATTCTTCTATATATTCGTAAAATATCGCGAAATCTAATATGGCGTATTCCGCTCAACACTAATGAGTAATAGATGTTAAAATCACCATAAAATACACTAGAGGACTTTACAGAGGCTGTGAGTAATGAAATTGAAGTTGGCAGAGGAGACAAGAGTCACAGAGGAGTGTTGTTAGGTTAAGATAGGATGGAGACAGAGATATGGGGGGTCATTTACCAAGCCTGTGTGCCATGACTCATGGTGCACAAAAGCAGGAGTAAAAGTGTTTTTGACATTTACTAAAGAGATATGCTGGCAGTGCAGTGTATTTCTTCATTTACTAAAATGCCTAATGCGCCCAGGAGAGGGCGCATGGTGCGCCTGTATAGACCTGGCGTACGGCATTTAGAATCGTCAATTGCGGGGATTCGGGCGGGAGTTTATTAGGGGAGGGAGGGGGGTGATGTAGGGGAAGTGTAGTGACATGTGTTTGAATGTGTGTGGCGAGCCGAATTGAAAGTGAAAGTGACTTTTGAGAACCGATCCCCCGTGCGCTTGCAAAGTGCACCTGAACCTCGGGAGGTCTATTTGCATACTGGGCATGCGCAGAGGGAAATTTCTGGGAATCCCGTGCGCCTCGTCAGTACGCCGAGAAATTCTTGGTAAATACCAAGCAGCGCAGCTGAAATTCCTGTGTGTGACACGGCGCACGGGAATCTCCGAGCTGTTCTCAGCCTGCGCTGACCATGAAGGGGAACTCTGCATCAAATTTCTAACTTGAAACCGGTGTGGGTTCCCCTTGAGGGGTACAGTAGGCTCTTCGGCTTGGTCTGGAACGTGAGGGGTTAAACCCACGCCAAAACGGAGTGGGGTTCCCCCAGATCCAGACCAAGCGCTCATCCCAGGCACACAGTCTGGCCGGACAGGAATGGGGGTGTGTACGAGCATCCCCCCCTCCTGAGCCGTACCAGACCGCATGCCCTCGACATAGGGGAGTGTGTGCTTTGAGGGAGGGGGGCATTGCCCCCCCCACCCCAAAGCACTCTTGTCCCCATGTGGATAGGGACAAAAGCCTCTTCCCAACAACCCTGGCCGGTGGTTGTGGGGGTCTGCGGGCCCCCCAGATCCCGCCCCCCCGTGTGAAATGGTAATGGGGTATTTTACCCCTACCATTTCACGAAAAAAAAAGTGTCAAGTGTAAAAAAAGACAAGAGCCGGTTTTTGACAAGTCCTTTAGTAATATCTTTTTTCTTCTTCCAACTTCTTCTTTTCTTCTTTTCTTCTTTCCTTCGGGTTTCCTCCTCCATCTTCTTCTTCTTCTGCTTCTTTCTTGGGTCTTGTAGTGCCGCATCTTGACCGGCGTCTTCTTCCATCTTCTTCTCCTTCCGCTGGCCTTCTCGTCCGCATCTTCTTCTTCGCTGGAGGCGCCGCTTCCAATTGATTTCCTCGCCGTGTGCCGGACCACGCGCCCTATTACGCCACGGGCAAACTCTTAGGAAAGTGTCGTGTGCTGCATGTGCGTCAGAGGGGGGCGTGGTCACATGAGCGTCAGACGGCAGGGAATTCAATTGGAAGCGGCGCCTCCGGCGAAGAAAAAGCCGTGCACAAGCTTCCAATTGAATTCCCCGCCGTCTGACGCTCATGTGACCACGCCCCCCTCTGACGCACATGCAGCACACGTGGACTTTCCTAAGAGCTTGCCCGTGGCGTCAGAGGGGGGCGTGGTCCGGAACACGGTGGTGATTTCAATTGGAAGCGTCGCCTCCGGCGAAGAAGGAGAAGCGGACGAGAAGGCCAGCGGAAGGAGAAGAAGATGGAAGAAGACGCCGGTCAAGATGCGGCACTACAAGCAAGACCCAAGAAAGAAGAAGAAGATGGAGGAAGAAACCCGAAGGAAAGAAGATGGAAGAAGAAAGAAGATATTAATAAAGGACTTGTCAAAAACCAGCTCTTGTCTTTTTTTACACTTGACACTTTTTTTCGTGAAATGGTAGAGGTACAATGTACACCATTACCATTTCACACAGGGGGGGGGCGCCATCTGGGGGGCCCCTTTGTTAAAGGGGTCTTCCAGATTTCGATAAGCCTCCTGCCCGCAGATCCCCACAACCACCGGGCAAGGGTTGTGGGGATGAGGCCCTTGTCCTCATCAATATGGGGACAAGGTGCTTTGGGGGGCACCCCAAAGCACCCTCCCAATGTTGAGGGCATGTGGCCTGGTGCGGTTCAGGAGAGGGGGGCCGCACTCTGTCCCCCCTCTTTTCTGCGGCTGGCCAGGTCAACGTGCTCGGATAAGGGTCTGGTGTGGATTTTGGGGGGGACTCCATGCCATTTATTTTTAATTTGGGGTGGAGTTCCCCTTAAAATCCACACCAGACCTGAAGGGCCTTCTAATGGAATTTGGGGGGACCCCCACGCTTTTTCTTTGTTTTTTTGAATGAATCTCTCACAATTGCCGGGAGCCGACAATTCATTATTGCCGCGAGTCAGTTTTTTTTTCATATTTTACGTTTTTTTATTTTCAAAGAAAAAGAAAAAACAAAAGGATAGGCAGTTACATGTTACACCATTCACATTCGTAACCCCTTAATATATCTATAACATATATATATATATCCAACCCCTAGGTTAACCAAGACACGTTTCCGGGAAGGACTCCTTAGTATAATCTTCCAAAACTTATAATCAATATACCTTCCCTTCCTAATCTCCCACCTACAGAAAATTATTTAACGCTAACTACTCCGTAGAACAAGATTCTTTCTTTACTTGAGGAGTATTAGCTTCACATCCTTAGAATAGATCCTACATTAGGGTCCACTTAATAAGCATAGCCTTTATTATCTTACGGTCCTTCAAGTTTCAGGGGTATATTTAGAGGTTCTGAGGTCACTTCTATTTATCCTACTCATTCTCTTCCCTCTTTACTCTCCTCCTCTCTCCCCCTTCTCTTCTCTCACCCGCCATATCCCTCACCTCCCCTTTTCCTTGAGTTCCGTTCTTATCTCTTCCTTCTTGTATTACCCTACTTCCTTTTGTCTTTATTTCCCCCCCCCTCCCCCTCAAACCAACAAAAAAAAAAAAAAAAAAAAAAAAAAAAAGAGAAAAGGTTTCCCCTCCCTCTTCGTCTCTCCCCTCCCCCTCCCCCCCCCCCACACCTCCCACTCCTCACCCCCCCCTTCCACTACCCATCCACCTCCTTCCCTCTTCTGAGTTCATGAATACGTTCCACCCTCCCCAAGTCTGGTTATATTGTTCATTTCTATCTTGGGCTGATAGTATTACATCCTCCATTACACAGATATTTCTAACCCTATAGAGCCAATCAATTATCGTAGGGGGTTTTTGTTTCTTCCAGTTTTGGGTTATCCCGGCCTTAGCTTCGTTAATCATATGACATATAATCGATTTCTTATATATTTTGGTTGGGATCTGTGTTAAATGAAGCAAGCAAAAAGCCGGGTCCTCTTGTAGTTTATATGTTGTAAATTTTTGGGTTATCTTTAATACTTCCTGCCAATATTTTCTAATCCTTGGGCAGGTCCAAAATAGATGATATATGGTTCCCCTATCTTTCTTACATCTCCAACATAAGTCTAAAGTTCCCGGATACACTCTACTTAATTTATCTGGTGTATAATACCATCTATTTAGTATTTTATAATTTAATTCCTGGAGCCTAGTGCTTATTGATGATTTCATGGTTAAATTAATTATTTTTTGCTGCTGATTTGATGAAAAGTTCCTCCCCATATCTCCAGCCCAATCTTTTATAGGTAATAACTCCTGACCTTCCGGGGGTGCAGTTCCTATCTTATACATCTTAGATAGTAATCTTTCTGGTGGTTCCTGATTTTCACAATATTTTTCGAATTGTGTTAGTTCCCTTTTATATCGATTTATTGGACCTAGAGAATTAAAAAAATGGCACAACTGTACCGCTTGCCAGTCTTTCACCCCGTATTTTCCTTCCTGCGATATCAAAGCTGATGCAGTAGGCCATCTATCTTGTTCTGAAAAATGGGATATCTGAGTTAGGCCCTTCTCTTTGAGGCTCCTATATGCTCCTTTTTCCATACCTGGTGGGAAACAGGGGTTCCCTAGTACTGGGTATAGAGGGGAGAAGCTTGAGGTATGTTTTCCTATCCGGCAGATCTTATATCCTATTACAAGCGTCGTCCCTATAGTTGGATGTTTTTTTAGTTGTTTCGGCAGTGCTGGATAGCACCAAGATGCTCGTTGCAATGGTATTTTACTCATTTCTTGTTCGATATCCACCCACAGTTTGGATCCTCTCTTCCTACCCCATTCTATAATCCTCCCCATATGGGTCGCTTGATAATATTTAGTTACATCAGGTATTGCTAATCCCCCGTTGCCCTTAGGCAGAAACATCCTACTCCTACTGATCCTAGATTTTTTCTTAGCCCAAATAAACTCAAATAGGGTCCTATTTACTTGGAGTAGGAAGGCAGAGGGGATCCTAATTGGTATTGTTTGAAGGAGGTATAATATTTTAGGAAGTATACTCATCTTGATAGCATTGCATCTCCCAAACCATGAATGAAATCCCCTCTGCCATCCCTTCAAGGTATCCTTGATTATATTCATCAATGGAGGAAAGTTCGCTCCAAAAATATTACCTAGCTTTGGTGTTATGTGAATCCCCAAGTATTTCAGGGCTGTCTTTACCCACTTAAATTTAAATTTAGGTTTTAAAATTTGTTGTAGGCCCTTCCTTAATTCCACGCTCATTACTTCAGACTTCTCGTAATTAATTTTTAAGTTTGCTAGTTCCCCATATTCCTCAATTTCTCTCATCAAGCTCTGTAGTGAATCCTGCGGATTGGATATGGTAAACAGCAAATCGTCTGCGAATGCAGAGATTTTATATTCCCTGTCTCCAATTTCCAATCCCCGGATATTAGGGTTTTGCCTAATCCTATTGAGGAGGGGCTCCAATGTCAAGACGTATAGTAACGGGGATAATGGGCACCCTTGTCTTGTCCCATTTGATATTTTAATGGGGTCTGAAAGGATCCCATTCACCTTAATTGATGCTTGAGGTATAGTATACACCCCCATAATCCATCTATACATATCTTCTCCTACTCCCATATGTCTCAGTACTCCTGCCATAAACTTCCAATTGACTCGGTCGAAAGCCTTTTCAGCATCTGTGCTTAGAAAAATCGAAGGTGTTTTAGTTTCCCTTGCCCAGTGTACCAGGTTTAACACTTTAATAGTGTTATCCCTGGCTTCCCGGGCTGGGATAAACCCCACCTGATCTGGGTGTATTAACTGAGTCAAAAGAGGTTTTAGTCGGGCTGCTATTAGTTTAGTAAAAAGTTTCAGGTCTGTATTCAGCAATGAGATCGGGCGATAACTACCGCACTCCGCCGGGTCCTTCCCCTCTTTGGGGATCACCGTAATATGTGCCATGAGAGCTTCCGGGCGGAGTGCGGTAGAACGGCCGATCTCATTGTACATCCCAATCATATATGGTCCAAGAACGTGAAAGAAAGACTGATAGTACTGAATAGAGAACCCATCTGGTCCGGGAGCTTTCCCCTTTTTAACCCCTTTCATGATCCCTCTCAATTCCTCCAGTGTAATAGGTCTATCCAGACTCTCCCTTTCACTTGATGGTATTCTTAGCAATTGTGTTGAGGATAAATACTCCTCAATCCTTCTTCCAGGGATATCTGCTTGTTCTAAATTATATAAAGATGAATAATATTCACCAAACCTCTGTGCTATTTCTTTCGGGAGAGATTTTATCTGGCCATTCTTATCCTTTATATGTGGTATATAGACAGTATTCCTAAGTCCTTTCAGTTTCCCTGCTAATATTTTGCCACACTTATCACCTAGTTCATATGTTGTCCTTCTACCTACCTGGATTATCGCTTTAGCTTTATACCTCAATAGGTCAGATAACTCCCTCCTTTTGTGTCCAAGTTCTTCTCCTACTTTAATTGACTGTGTACCTTTATGTTGGATTTCTAGGGCTTGAATGTCTGTTGTTAGTTTCCTAACCTGCTTCTCCCGTATTTTTTTAATTCTTGCCCCGTGTTTTATCAATAGGCCTCTCATCACCGCCTTATGTGCCTCCCACACAACGCTGGGGTCGCTCCCCGGTGTATCGTTGGTCCGAAAGTAGTCTCCTAACTCCTTTTCCATTACCTCTTTAACTTCTTGTGTCTGTAATAGACTTTCATTCAGACGCCAACGATACCCCGTGGAGAGAACCTTACCTGATATTGCTATGTCCATTATCACTGGGGCGTGATCCGACCAGGTTATATTTCCAATTTTCACTTCCTCTACTCCCGTCAATAAGTAGTGGGGAATTAGAAAGTAATCCAGCCGTGAATAACTCTTATGGGGGTTAGAGTAGAAAGTATAGTCTTTCTCCTCGCCATGGAGTGTCCTCCAAGCGTCCACCAGATGTATTTCTTTTAACTTTCGCAAAACTCGCCTCCTGGATTTCCCTGATATAGAGGAGGTTCCTAGGGAAGTATCCAATTTAGGATCTAATGTCATATTGATGTCTCCTCCTAATATCAGCTTCCCTTCTGTAAATTTATCCAGTTCAGACAATGTTTTAATCAGGAAGGCATCCTGACTCTTATTAGGCGTATATATAGTGGCTAGTGTTACTTTCTCGTCCCCTAAAGTACCTTTTAAGAATATATACCTTCCGTTTTCGTCTACCTGCTTTTCTGTTAGTGACCAAGCAACCTGGTTAGATATTAATATCGCCACTCCTTTAGATTTAGAGTTTAGGCTAAAGGAGTGGTAGGCGCATGGAAAGAATCTATTTTGTAGATACGGCAGCCGACTGGCTCTAAGATGGGTTTCTTGGACAAAGGCCACATCTGAACGTATTTTTTTTAATTCATTGAGGAGCATTCTCCTTTTTTCTGGGGTGTTTAATCCTTTAACATTAAAGGTCGTGATCTTTAGACTCCCCATCTTAAAACTCTAAATCCCCTCCCTCCTTCTTCTCCCCTCTAA
The DNA here is from genome assembly GCA_029574335.1 of Rana kukunoris. Classification (NCBI taxonomy): domain Eukaryota; kingdom Metazoa; phylum Chordata; class Amphibia; order Anura; family Ranidae; genus Rana; species Rana kukunoris. The sequence goes on from JAJQKJ010002754.1 coordinate 260,824, forward strand.
CCGAGGGAATGGGGCTGTATTTAAGGGGTGGGTCGAATGCAATTACCCCCCCAAAATACGGAGTGAGAGGTAAGAAGAGGAAGAGGAGAGACAGAGAGAGAGAGGGAAGAGAGGAAAAAAAAAAATACTTCAATAAGTAGATAAATAAACCCCCCCACCCACCCTAGATCCAATCCCCTTACTTATTGACCGTTGGGGTCAGGGAGGGTAATACCAAAAGCCCCCCCCTCTACCCCGTAGCCAATTTAGCTTTTGCCTATTTACTCTAGTACTCTATCCCTCAAGTATCCCCCTGAGTAATTCCCTATCGGGGGGTTACCGGTTTGCACACTCCTGTGTCACTCCAAGTCGCGATACTCCCGCCTCTTCTAATCCTCCGTCTACCTCCACTTTATTAATTAAATCATAGATTATTCTACATTGCCCGTCTAGATTACTCCCCAGATCTCAAATAATCCCTATTACTTCCTCCCCTTCCTCCTCTCCCCCCCCCCCCCTGCCCCCCAGGGAAGCCCCTCCCCCCCCAGGCACCCTGACACCCCGACAATGATCTCGCCCTGGGAGTGACCAACCTCCCTCTGGTGCCTCCCCCTATTAATCCCCCCCCCCTCCCTCCCTCTACTGGTTTTGGTTTCCTATAGAATAAATATACTAATTTTCCTAGGGTGCTTTCACTGTATGTCCTACATGGTATAATACATATATAAATACTTCCACTGCACACAGTATCAGGTATATCCTGGCTAGCATCATCTAATATTCTTATCATAGCTCAAGAGGGTAAAACCAGAAAGACAAGAAACAAGCCAAAATACCAATTCTATAGTACATTATAACACATCCTAATTCTTCAACCGTAGTTTTTCTTAATAGTTATATTGTCCATATAGTTTCCCTCCAATCTATTCCACGTATCTATTCATCGTACTTTATTAGTCTTAAAGCACTTTCTAAATCACCCCTTACAAGTTCCAAGTAATAATTACATTCATTTTTATATTCGTCCTAATGTCTGGTTTATCAATTACAACTGACCTTTTTGAGGTCCAAGAGTCCCCTCCCCCCCACCCCCTCCCCCACCCCCCTCCCACCCCCTCCCCCATACCCTGTGTATTGTTCCCTTATTATTGTGTCTATGAATTAATACGTGTAGACCCCCCCCTTCCCCCCCCCCCCCCTACCCTGTGTCTTGTGATTATATCCACCTCTCTAGTGATCTTGTGGAGTGTCATCCAATTAAGTGATCTATTGTCTCTCGAAATTTATTCCATCCCTTTGCCCTTATATAGTGTATATTAATTATTTTATTTATAGTGTATTGTATAGTGTATTGTCGTGCCTTGAGTGATTGTATACTGTATAATTAAATGTGATTATATTACCCCCCCTTAATCCCCCCCCCCTCCCATCCCCCCCTTCTATTCCCTCCCTTTAATTCCCCCCCTCCCTAGCCCCTCCCCCTCACCTCTCCCTCCTCACCCCACTCCCCTCCCCCCGCTCCCCCGACCCCGACCCCTCCCCGGCTCTTGACCCCGCTCCCTTATTCTAGGATTTCCAGAAGCTCAACGTAGGGGAGGGTATGGGAGAGAACAACCCAAGACGAGATCCCAAAAAAAAAAAAAATAAGGGAGAATAATTCATAGATACACAAATCCCCAACCCCAGATCCCAAAGTCCCTTATCATCCAGGTGTTCGGCGCCCAGGAGGAAGATGGAAAAAAAAAAAAAAAAGGCAAATATAGCTCCAAAAGGAAAAATAGGAGAGAGGGGAAGGGGGGAAGGGGAGTCAACAGGGCCTCTACAGGGCCTCAGATCTCAAATGTTCCTTAATATTGGCTGTCTCCAGTCCACCACTTCCACCGGGTCAGTCTCTAAAAAGGAAAAGAGATCTGGTAGGTCATTTTTGGAGCGCAACCAGAATGTCCCTGTGCCTTGTTTCCTTATAAACACCGATATTGGGTATCTCCATCTGTATGACCCCCCTAGTTCCCTTATTCGCTCTAAAACCGGGCGCAGCATAGCTCTCCGCTGCAGCGTTGCACTTGATAAGTCTGGCAATATCTTCAACTGGATTCCATTAAATTCAATGGTCCCCATATCCCAAGATTTACTTAATATTGCCTCTTTTTGTCTATAATAATGAAGTCTACAAATCACATCCCGAGGCCGAGAGTTATCTTTAGGCTTTGGGCCTAGAGCCCTATGCACTCTGTCCATCTCAAGGTTTAAGGGTACAACATCCTTCATTATTATTAGAAAAATATTTTTTACCGTCTCTTGGAGGTCTTCTGGGACTACCACTTCGGGGATACCTCTTATACGTAGGTTATTTCGCCTATTCCTGTCCTGGATTTCTTCTAGCTGCAGCTGTAGGAGATTGATCACTTCTGATTGTTTACTTCTCTCCTGTTCCAGTGCTGTCACCCGTGTTATAAGATCTTTGGAAGTATTTTCATTCGTTGTCGTGCGCTTTTCCAGGCCCTGGACCTCTCCTTTGATCTCTTCCATATCTCTGGAGTGGGCCTCTTCTATTTTCATGATTAATGTAGTGATGTCATCTCTTGTTGGTAGTGCCTGGATCAGAGACTTTAAGGTATCAAGTTCATTCCTCCCCCCTTCGCTTAGTCTGAGTGGGGGTTCACTCCCCCCTATAGTAGTCACCCGAGGGCTTTGGGGGGCTATGTGTAGTGTCTCTATGTCCGTTCGTACATCTAGCTTTGGAATAGTGGTCGGCGTTTGTATTTGTAGATTCTCCATGCTCTGACCCTGTTCATCTCCTTTCTCCATTTTTGAGAAAAAGCTCTGTATCTCCGACTGACCTGCTAGGCTAGACGCCTGTGTTGTCAATGCAGTCCTCCTAGATGTACGTGTGTCTCTAGCTCTGGCTGCACACATGCCGCCCCACCACTCTCCCCGTGTGCTTCTCACAGCTCTAGTGCTCTGCTCCACGTCTCCTATAAGCACTTGGGAGAGTCCAATATATATATTATATATTTGCCCCCAGGTTGGACTAACTGGGCTAGGGCGCAAGCTGAGGTGATCCTCCACACAGTTTGCCGCGTCCCCTTACACACTGCCCGTTTTTAACACTACCTATATAGCTATGGCACTGTCCTTCTTCCAGCTCCTCTTCTCCGCCCGTCTCCTTGTCTCTTATCCCCTCTCACCTGTCTCCTCTGCTCTCTTCTCCTCTTAGTAGCCAGTCCCTCCTCTCCCTTCCTTCTCGTTGGGATCAGGTTTGTCACGGCTGCTGCGTTACCCGCTGTCCGTTTAAGCAGCAGAGTGCGGGATATGTGGGGCATACGGGTAGCGGGAGGCAGATGCGGGGATAGCAGGGGGATGTAGTGAGGAGGAGAGCGGCAGCGGTAATAGGTAGTAAGGCGGGGAGCGGACCCCTAAGACCCGCAGCGTCCGACGGCTCCAAGGGCTGCCCGGAAAGCTTCCGTCCTGTTGCTTCCTGTTACGCCCTCAGCAGGATATCCTATCGGGTTGTAATCCACTAACTCGCACGGAGGAGACGGAGGTAGCGGGAGCTCACAGCTTCACTCCCTCACTCAGTCATGTGCAAACCACGCCCTGCCGCGAGTCAGTTTTAAACGGCTTTTTTCCTTCAGATTGTCACTTTGTGCAGGGACAGTTCTAACCACGGGAAAAGTGCACTTTTTCACATGCTGAGATTATACCCCCCCATGGTACGAAATTTAAAGGAATATTTCACTTTTATTGTTGCACTTTAAGCATTATTAAAATCACTGCTCCTGAAAAAACGTCTGTTTTAAAAAATAAAAAAAACATTGGTACATGTCCCCTGGGGCAGGACTGAGGTCCCCAAACACTTTTTAGGACAAAACTTGCATATTAGCCTTTAAAATGAACACTTAAGATTTCCCCCATAGAAAGCGGCGGCTTTACTTATCAATTGCATTGCGCTGCTGCTGCGGCCGGTTCATGCGCCTAATTAAGACTTCATCCAGCGCACTAATTAAGCCATGAACCGGCGCAGCACAGTGACAATAGTAAATCAGCTGCGTACACATGACCGTTTTTCAGGTTCTAAAAAATGAAGTTTATAAGGGTCTAGGAAAAACAACGTTTTTTTCAACCCGATCATTAAAACGGCCTTGCCTACACACGATCGTGAAAAAAAATGCTCTAGCAAAGCGCGGTGACGTACAACGGCACTATAAAGGGGAAGTTCCATTCGGATGGCGCCACCCTTGGGGCTGCTTTTGCTGATTTCGTGTTAGTAAAAGGCAATTCGCACTTTTCAGTCTGTTACAACGTGATGAATGTGCTTACTCCATTACGAACGCTAGATTAACCAGAACGAGCGCTCCCGTCTCATAACTTGCTTCTGAGCATGCATGTTTTTTTCACGTCGTTCAAGCCTACACACAACCATTTTTTACAACCTTAAAAACGTTGTAAAAAAATAGAGCATGTTCGAAATTTTTAATGCCCATTTTTTAGATCGCAAAAAATTCTCTGGAGCCCACATACGATTGTTTTTAATGACATTAAAAAAACTTAATTTTTTAGAACCCGAAAAACGGTCGTGTGTACGCGGCATGACTCTAATTTACTCCCTATACTTTATATAGGTTGCTGCACACTTTGATATGTGTTCCCACACCTTAAGATAATGTGATTCAATAATTAATGCTGTGCTACCTTCATAAAGATAATGATAAAATGTTGAAAAACCCACTTTAATTTATGTAAGCTTAAAGTGGTTCTAAAGGCTCAAAGTTTTTTTACCTTCTTGCATTCTATGCATGATGGTAAAAAACATTCTGCGTGCAGCACCCCCCCCCCCAACCCCCCTAATACTTACCTGAGCCCCATCTCGATCCAGTGATGTGAGAGCCTCGGCTCCACAGGAGCTTTCACTCCTCATTAGCGTTCACTGCTGTCAATTACAGTCAGAGAGCCAATCAGGAGAGGGAGTAGTGGGACCAAGCTGCAGCTCTGTGTGTGAATGGATGCGCAGAGCTCTCAGCAGCGAGCCTGCTTGAATGCCCCCAGAGCAAACTGCTTACTGTGGGAGCACTTGGCAGGAGGGTGGGGCCCAGAGTGTAGCCAGATCATATTGTTGAAACCTTTCAGTCTCTAAGACACAGTTAATCTATCTGGACTACATTAAACTGTCACATTATTATATTGTTACTGTTTTACTTTATGCCAAAAAATAGCTTTTCAGTAAAAATACTTTTTGGTTCAATACCGCCTGTCTCTATTTACTACTACTGAGGGAGGTTATGGGTCTATACTGATGGAGGGGTCTGTACTGAGGGGGTCTGCACTGCTGAAGGGGGGTCTATACTGATGGAAGGGGTCTGTACTAATGGGGGGGATTTTCATTGATAAAGGGGGGTCTGCACTTAGGGAGGGTCTATACTGATGGAGGGGGTCTGTACTGATGGGGGTGTCTGCACTGGGGGCTCTATACTGATAGAGGGGAGTCTGCACTGATGAAGAGGGAGTCTATACTGATGGAACAGGGTCTGCAATAAGGGAAGAGGGGTCTGTACTGAGGGGACAGGTCTGTGCTGAGGGGGAGGTTTATACTGATGAAGAAATTGACTGCACAGAGAGGGGGTCTATGCTGATGGAAGAGGGGTCTGCACTGAGGGGAGGGGGGTCTGTACTGAGGGAGGAAGTCTATACTTAGTTGGGGAGTCTATACCGAGGTGGGGGAGTCTATACTTTGGAAAGATGGTCTGTACTAAGGAAGAGGGGCCTATACTGTGGGAGTGGGGTCTGCACTGGGGGGTGTATACTGATAGAGGGCTGTCTTCACTGATGAAGAGGGGGTCTCTACTGAAAAGAGGGTCTATACTGATGGAAGAGGGTCTGCAATAAGGGAGGGGGGTCTGTGCTGAGGGGAAATGTCTGTACTAAGGGGGAGGTTTATACTGATGAAGAGAGGGTCTGTACTAAGAGGGGTCTAAACTGATAGAGGAGGGGTCTGTACTGATGGGAGGTTAGTCTGTACTGAGGGTGGAGGTCTGTATTATATTGTTACAGTTTTACTTTAGAAAGGAAAAAGGACCAACTCATATATGGCGGCATGTAGTTGCCATCATCCCGTAGTAATTGAAATATTCGAAAAACCTCAGAAATTGGGATTATGTAGGCAACACATACAATACTTCAAAAATATATAAAAAAAATGAAATAATTTATTACAAAAAATATTATAGAAACATTACAAAATTGTCAAAAAATACATATTTATACAAAAACATAAGCGATGCAATACTATCCGTCATACGGAACCATCACCAGGATTGGGAGGTAAGTTGTAGCAGAAAAGCCGACGTGTTTCAAATGGTAGGCATTCTTTGTCAAGGCATATGTAAGCATTACATCTAAAGTAAATAAAAAATAAAAAAAATAGACATATATATATATATATATAATATAATGTACAACAATATATTGTCTACATTTGAGCAGAACCATAGCAAACATTGGTGCAAGACAACTCACCCATTGTGTTAAAAATGTTGTGCTCAAAAGGGCCCAGGCCACAGATCCCCCAGATGGGGTGCCCCAGAATTCTAATGTCTCTAAAAGCCGGTTAAGCCATACAAAATCATGCTCCTAATACTCATAGGGCGGACAGAACTATTTTGTTCAATCGAATGGAATAGGTGTCCTAAATTTGGAGATAAAAATAGAATGGAGAACCCCCCAGGGGCAAAGGAAACAAAAAGTCCTCGTTATTAGGGGGTATATGGTGAGCTGAGACAAAACATACATCTGTTTCAGAACTGGTCTGAACAAGCTTACCAATAAATGCTTTGTAGCAAGGTCTCCTGTTCTTAAGATAACCAATCAGCAGGGATTCCTGGCTGGCCAACAGCAATAGTTTCTAGCTGACCCCCAGCTGGAAAAACGTCTCCAAACTCTCCAGTATATGGAGAGGGAATAAAACCAAACATCCCCCTTGGTGTTCCTTTTATACTTACCTACCATCGCTCCAGGTGGTGAGTCCCTCCCCTTGATTACCGCCCTAATCACGGCACTTAAAGATGTATATAAAACTTGTGTTTCCTTCTCCATTGGGGCATTGTCATCTAGGAGCGACGTGCCCAGTATTGGTCTGCTATCCGGAATGTCATTGCCGCGACCGGAAGTTGCGGCGCGGCCATTTTGCTGGAGGGTTTCCAGCAATACAAGACTAAAGGCGTCAAACCGGAAGTTCCGGGGTGGCCATTTTAGAAATAATAACTTCCGGTTTGACGCCTTTAGTCTTGTATTGCTGGAAACCCTCCAGCAAAATGGCCGCGCCGCAACTTCCGGTCGGAACACCAAGGGGGATGTTTGGTGTTATTCCCTCTCCATATATTGGAGAGTTTGGAGACGTTTTTCCAGCTGGGGGTCAGCTAGAAACGATTGCTGGTGGCCAGCCAGGAATCCCTGCTGATTGGTTATCTTAAGAATAGGAGACCTTGCTACAAAGCATTCATTGGTGAGCTTTTTCAGACCAGTTCTGAAACAGATTTATGTTTTGTCTCAGCTCACCATATACCCCCTAATAACGAGGACTTTTTGTTTCCTTTGTCCCTGGGGGGTTCTCCATTCTATTTTTATCTCCAAATTTAGGACACCTATTCCATTCGATTGAACGAAATAGTTCTGTCCACCCTATGAGTATTAGGAGCATGATTTTGTATGGCTTAACCGGCTTTTAGAGACATCAGAGTTCTGGGGCACCCCATCTGGGGGATCTGTGGCCTGGGCCCTTTTGAGCACAAAGTTTTTAGCATAATGGGTGAGTTGTCTTGCACCAAGGTTTGCTATGGTTCTGCTCAAATGTAGACAATATATTGTTGTACATTATATTATATATATACATATAAAAAATAAATGGAATAAGAAAGGCAGAGGAAGCTCCTCCTACCCAACTCTAAGGATTTTAATGTGAGATATCAATCGTGGTAATAAGGTAAACTCACCAAACACGTAGGTTATATATCAAAAATAGAAAATGTAATTTACATAAAATTATTATACATATGAAACAGATCAATTAAAGTACGACCACAGTATTTACAGAATAGCAAAGACAGAGTTTGGTGCACGAATTGCCAACTAGTTTCGCATTTGCGTGCTTCTTCAGGGCTTTAGCACCTCGGTCTCTTCTGAGAACTAGTCGTCTGTGTGTAATAATAAATGCCATTAGTACAGAACAGCAAATATATAATGTAATTTTTACAACATTATCAATATTTAATCTAAAAAAGTATAAATTTATATACAACAAAATATGAAAGTGTGCTTACCAATCCTGTTAAAAAGTTGAGTGACTAGACATAAAGTCAGAACGCCTCTATTATTATAGTTGTCAAGTGTGGATGATAGGGTGTTGAGGCTTTATTACCATATAGTAGAATAGAGTTCTGAAAATTATTAGAATGGATATATAAACAATTTTATTCTAAATTTATTAGTATGTATCTAGAGTCTATAATTTAATAGACAACTGTACAAGTACATGTCATATTTTATTTTATTTTAATTAATTTTTTTATTATTTAATTTTTATTTTTATAGCAAGGCTGAAAATATCCAATAGAATGAAAAAAGTTTTAGAGACATTTATGTAGTGGCCATACTATACTATGATAGACACCTAGAATTAACATTCAACAACCATATCCTAGTTTGCCACCGGGGTAGCTTGGAACCATATATTTGCATTCCCTAATTATGTTTTATAGACTCCCTAATAATACCTTCTTTTCAAAAGAGAAAAAGAAAGATTGGGGGCCAGATTCAGATACACTTAATATTGCACTGCGTAATCCAAATACTCTACGCTGCCGTATTTCACCAGGCTCTACACCGAATCCTGGTAGATTTTTGCCCATACGCTACGGCTCCGTTCAGAAATTTCCCGCCGTGCATTGCGCGAAATCACGTTGTTGCGTCATTCGTTGTTTGAGTAGCGGCGTTTACGAACATTCCTATCCTCGGACGACTTACGTAAAAAATAGTAAAGGACGTCGGAAAACGTAGAAATTCAACGCGGGAACGACGGCCATACTTAACATGGGCTGTCTAATATTAGACCAGCAAAAAGCTGGTATAGTGTTACGTAAAAAAAAGATGACTAAAGGTGCCGTAAGATTGCGATTGAAGATCGTAATTTCTGGGATCGCCGGCAAAAGCTCATTAGCATACCCCGACACGGAAAACGACGGGAAGTCCACCCAGTGGCCGCAATTTTATTGCAGCATAGATCCGAAGGCGTACGAACACGTAATCCAGTCGAATTGAAGCCCGCAGCTGTCTATTCATGGTTTGAGCTTTCCGACTAGCTAAAAAACGCGCGTAATTTGAAATTACTCCAGTCTAACACCAGTTAGACAGGCGTAATCGCTCTGTGAATCTGGCCCAGGGTGTCTACTTCTGATAATATAGACAAAGAATGATAATAATAACAACAACATCTAAACCTGGGTGCAATTAGTAGGGGCAAGCTTTGCATCAGTATTAACTAGCAGATGATAGAGTATCACCATAGGTAAACATAGTGTGGAAATAAGGTGTATTACAAACTATATGGTTGTGTGCATAAACAAAGATTTTTACCTTGCTTTTAAAGATGGAAATAATGCAGGACATGGGGCCTAGAATCCTTCCAGTTTGAATGTGCCACGAGTTCTATTAATCATGGTAAGCCTCACGCATCCAGAGCGGCGTCTGACGTGGATAGTGTCAGCACCGCTTTTGAATGCTCACCCTCACCGGAAGTGTAAGGTCACGAGTGACCTCTGACATCACTTCCGGTCCGTGCGTCCCAGCAGATGCGCACGCATACCCAGAACTAGGCATAGCCATGTAGGCTTGAGACGCAAATACAAGCGCAGCACGCCGCCATGGATAGCCATCGTTGTTTGGCGAACAGCCAACCATTATCGAGTAGGCGGCGCATTCCCTCCGTCAAGGATGACGGAGGGAAAGGGGGCATTCCCTGATTCTCAGGTTAGCCTTCCCCTGTAGGGTTGCCACCTTTTCTTCAAGTGAAACCCGAACACTTTAGTAGTGCGCAGCAATTTTTTTTATAGTATAAACTATACATAGATTTTGCTATTAAATAACATTTCTAATCATATGAATTTAATAACAAGAGTCCCCCTTTACATCAGAGTCCACAAAGTCCCCCTTTACATCTGGATCCACAGAGTCCCCTTTTACATCTGAACTTGCAGAGTTTCCTTTCAATTTAAGGGGGCTCTGCAAACTCTTATGCAAGGGAGAACTCTGGGGCCTCTAACATAAGGGGTGCTCTGGGAAACCTGATTTAAGGGGGAACTCTGATATACAGAGAGGACTATGATGTAAGGGGAAATACTGTAAGGGGGGACTCTACAGACTCTGATGAAAGGGAGAATTCTGGGGACTCTAACATAAGGGATGCTCTGGGAACCCTGGTTTAAGTGGGAACACTAAGAATTCTGATGAGAGGACTCTGATGTAAGGGGCCTCTAGTGTAAAGGGGAACTCTGATGTAAGGGGTGCTCCAAGAATCCTGATTTACTTTAGTGTACTCACTCAGAGGTAGGAGAGAAAAAGGGTGGAGGGAAGAGGTGCAGACTGAGCTCTCTCTCCTCTCCTATCTGTGTGTATTGGGGGAGGGGGGCGGGGGTTTGTTAATGTTAGTTTTGGGCAGTGTGAAAGAGCAACAGACACTCTCAGCTTAGACAACTGCAGCCAGCAACCCATAGTCCAGTCTAAATAATGTGTCCGGGTTTCAGGCAGTCTGAAACCCGAACGCATGATTCCAAACCCGAACTGTCCGGGTGAATCCTGGACAGGTGGCAACCCTATGTGGGGGACATGGCTGGAGGGACATGGCTGCATATGTGGGGGACATGGCTGGAGGGACATGGCTGCATATGTGGGGGACATGGCTGCATATGTGGGGGACATGGCTGGAGGGACATGGCTGCATATGTGGAGGTACATGGCTGCATATGTGGGGGACATGGCTGCATTTGGGGACACATTTTTAAAAAAGTATCGGTATTCGGTATCGGCGACTACTTGAAAACAAATATCGGTACTTGTACTCGGTCCTAAAAAAGAGGCTGGAGGGACATGGCTGCATATGTGGGGGACATGGCTGGAGGGACATGGCTAGATGGACATGGCTGCATATGTGGGGGACATGGCTGGAGGGACATGGCTAGAGTGACATGGCTAGATGGACATGGCTGCATATGTGGGGGACATGGCTGGAGTGACATGGCTGGAGGGACATGGCTGCATATCCTGGAGGGACATGGCTGCAATATGTGGGGGACATGGCTGCAATATGTGGGGGACATGGCTGCAATATGTGGGGGACATGGCTGCAATATGTGGGGGACATGGCTGCAATATGTGGGGGACACATTTAAAAAAAAGCATCGGTATTCGGTATCGGCGACTACTTGAAAAAAAGTATCGGTACTTGTACTCGGTCCTAAAAAAGTGGTATCGGGACAACCCTACCTTTAACTATATGCTTTGGCTATAAATGAGGATTTTGCCCATAAAGTCCCATGGGAATTGCAATAATTAGAGGATATATGAGGCACTGTAGTAGCTTAAAAAAAATAAAAAAAATACATTATTTTATAATTTAGATGAATGTAAGTTGTAGTCTCCGGTCCCCTAAAAGTCTGTCTGCATCCTTTTCTCTTTTCCTTGTGGAAATCCCTATGTTCCCTTGTTAGGATCTAATAACGGTAGAATATTTCGGATCTGGCGCTTTCATTAGACTTTCTTCTTGTACAAAAGAAAGAACCTGACAGGGATTCTAACCCTTCAACACTTTATCCGGAACTAGAAAAAAATAAAGTTTTGCCCGCAGATACACTTTAATGAGTTTTGAGCAAATTCATTGACAGAGAGATGGCGTTGGGTGAGAAAGCAAAGCAAAAAAAAAAAGGGGGGACTTTCATCTATCACAGACTACAGGGAAGGTAAGAGCTAGTTAGGAAAACTTGTCTTAAGTTTTGTTAAAAGCCAACCAAACTTTTATTTCCGCATGAATTCGGCATTAAATATCCTACAAATACGGAAAGATACAGAGGGGGGAATTATGATTTGATCCCCTGCAGATTGGGTAAATTTGCCCACTTACATAGAAATGAAGGGCCAGATCCACAAACAATTACGGCGGCGGATCTCCAGGCGAATCTGCGCCGGCGTATCATTGTTTTGTATCCACAAAACAAGATACGCCGTGTTTTCTGCGTAGATACGCCGTCCTACGCCGTCGTCCTAAAGTGTCCTATTTACGCTGGACGCTAGGGGCGCTTCAACATGTCGAATATGCAAATGAGGTAGATACGCCGATCCACGAACGTACGTATGTGTTTTTACGTCGTTTGCGTAAGCGTAGGTCCGGCGTAAAGTTGCCCCTGCTGTACAGAGGCGTACGTAATGTTAAGTATGGACGTCGGGCCAGCGTCGTTTTTTTTCCGTCGTTTGCGTAAACCGTTCGCGAATAGGGATTTGCGCAAGTTACCTTCACGTCGTTTTCATTGATGTTTTGCAACGTGATTTTGCGCATGCGCACTGGGATACGTCCACGGCCGGCGCATGTGCAGTTAAAAAAAAAAGCGTTGTTTGCACCGGGTCATCCATAATTATAATGAAACACGCCCCCCCACTAGTAAATTTGAATTACACCCGCGTACGCCGGGCCCATTTACGATACGCTGCCGTAAGTTACAGCGGCATTTCTTTGTGGATAAGGATACGCCGCTGTAACTTACAGCAGCATCGAGTAAAAGGGACACGCCGCGCCGGCGGGGCAGGTATGTGGATCTGACCCGAAGGGACTATTCATTTTTATCATAGGTGTATTTTAACCACTTCAGCCCCGGAGGATTTGGCTGCCAAATGACCGGGGCCACTTTTTTGAATTTGGCCCCGTGTCGCTTTTATTGACAATTGCGCGGTCGTGCGACGTGGCTCTCAAACAAAATTGTCTGTCTATCTAGCCATCTATTGCCCATCTATCTGTCTATCTGGCCATCTATTGCCTGTCTATCTGTCTGTCTATCTAGCCATCTATTGCCTGTCTATCTAGCCATCTATTGTCTGTCTGTCTATCTAGCCATCTATTGCCCGTCTATCTGTCTATCTATCTAGCAATCTATTGCCCGTCTATCTGTCTATCTATCTAGCAATCTATTGCCCGTCTATCTGTCTATCTATCTAGCAATCTATTGCCCGTCTATCTCGTTAATGTCTATGGGCCAGATTCAGGTAGAGTTATGCCGGCGTATCTGTTTTCTGTATGCAGAAAACAAGATACGCCGGTTTGCAGCAAAGATCCGACACTGAAATGCTCCCAATGCTTCACCCGAGAGCGGGTAGAAAGGGGGTGGAGAGCGGGTGGAAAGGAGGAGGAGAGCAGGTGGAGAGGAGGCGGAGAGCGGAGCAGAGCAGTCCTTGTGTATGTCACTAAAGTAGGAGAGGAGAGCTGCTGCCGCCGTCTAGTCCCCAAAGACAAAGCCAAGTCCCCCCCTCCCCCCTGCCGCCGCTGTCTAGTTGATCAGCGCTCAGGATTGGACTGGTGATCTGTCTATCAAAGTGCCTGGACGAGGGGGAGGGGCTATATATGACGACGCGCGGCAGGGAACACACAGCTATTCAAATGAAAGCTGTTATGTTTCCTGTGTGCTGATCAACTAGACGGCGGGGGGGGGTTGGCTTTCTCTTTGGGGACAAGGCTGCATTTGGGGACACAAGGCTACACATGGCTGCATTTGGAACACAAGGATGCTATTGGAGACACAAGGCTGCTATTGGAGACACAAGGCTGCTATTGGAGACACAAGGCTGCTATTGGAGACACAAGGCTGCTATTGGAGACACAAGGCTGCTATTGGAGACACAAGGCTGCTATTGGAGACACAAGGCTGCTATTGGAGACACCAGGCTGCTATTGGAGACACAAGGCTGCTTTTGGAGACACAAGGCTGCTTTTGGAGACACAAGGCTGCTTTTGGAGACACAAGGCTGCTTTTGGAGACACAAGGCTGCTTTTGGAGACACAAGGCTGCTTTTGGAGACACAAGGCTGCATTTGGAGACACAAGGCTGCATTTGGGGACACAAGGCTGCATTTGGGGACACAAGGCTGCATTTGGGGACACAAGGCTGCATTTGGAGACACATGGCTGCATTTGGAGACACATGGCTGCATTTGGAAACACAACGGGCAGAGCAACGCTGATTGTTGCCATTACTTGTAAAGAAAAAATATGTCCCCGGATTTCATTTTAACCACTTCCCGCCCGTGGGGGCGAGCAGCGCGGCGATCGCTGATGTGGGGTGTCAGTCTGACACCCTGCATCACCGATCTCGGTAACGAGTCTCCGGCAGAGGCTCGCTACCACGTGATCAGCCGTGTCCAATCACGGCTGATCACGATGTAAACAGGAAGAGCCGCCGACGGCTCTTCCTCACTCGCGTCTGACAGATGCGAGCACAGGAGAGCCGATCGGCGGCTCTCCTGACAGGGGGGGGTTCACGCTGATTGTTTATCAGTGCAGCCCCCCCTCGTATGCCCACACTGGACCACACAGGCAGGGCAAAAAAAAAAAACGTAAAAACAACACAGGATTAAAAAAATAAAAATATATACAGGTTAAAAAAAAAAGAAAGATGCCAGTCAGTGCCCACACATGGGCACTGACTGGCAACATATACATCAGTGCCACCCCTCAAAGTACATCAGTGCCACCCCACAGTGTCCTTCAGTGCCACCCCTCTGTGCCAAGCCATGCCCAGTGCCCACCTATCAGTGCCCATATGTGCCACCCATAAGTACCCATCAGTGCCACCCATAAGTGCCACCCATGAGTGCCATTCTGTGCCGCCTAGGAGTTCCCAGTGCTGCCCATGAGTGCCGCCTATGAGTGCCCATCAGTGCCGCATACCAGCGCCGCCTGTCAGTGCCCATCAGTGCCACCTCATCGGTGCCCATCAGTACTACCTCATCAGTGCCCATCAGTGCCGCCATATATGTGCCCATAATTGAAAGAGAAAACATACTTATTTGCAAAAAAGTTAACAGAAAAAAAATAAAAAAAATATTTTTTTTTCAAAATTTTCAGTCTTTTATTAGTTGTTGCGCAAAAAATAAAAACCGCAGAGGTGATCAAATACCACCAGAAGAAAGCTCTATTTGTGGGGAAAAAAGGACGCCAATTTTGTTTGGGTGCAGTGTAGCACGACCGCGCAATTGTCATTCAAAATGCGACAGTGCTGAAAGCTGAAAATTGGCTTGGGCGGGAAGGTGCGTAAGTGCCTGGTATGGAAGTGGTTAAAAATCTGGTCACCTTACCTTAGAACAACACACACAGTAACTGCAGTGATTTCATTATCACACTGACCTGCTGCTGCTGCACAAGGCAGAGATCAGTGTGGATGGAATGCCGTTTGGTCAGTCCGCCCCTGCTGTCCCCCTGTCCCCCCCCTCCCTGTATACAAGTCCCTGTCCCACCCCTCCCTGTATACAAGTCCCTGTCCCACCCCTCCCTGTATACAAGTCCCTGTCCCCCCCCTCCCTGTATACAAGTCCCTGTCCCACCCCTCCCTGTATACAAGTCCCTGTCCCCCCCCTCCCTGTATACAAGTCCCTGTCCCCCCCTCCCTGTATACAAGTCCCTGTCCCCCCCCTCCCTGTATACAAGTCCCTGTCCCCCCCTCCCTGTATACAAGTCCCTGTCCCCCCCCCCTCCCTGTATACAAGTCCCTGTCCCCCCCCTCCCTGTATACAAGTCCCTGTCCCCCCTCCACAGCCCACACAGCCCCCTTCTTTCTTTGTAACACACTTCAATCTGTCACTTCCCTACCTTACACGCAGGCCCGGATTTACTCCCTTTGCCGCCCCAAGGCCGGGTCCTTCAATGCCGCCCCCTGCACAAAAAATGAAAGTCCCCCAACCCAGAAAACGCACATATACTAACGGAAAAATAGTAAGTACCCCCCCCTTTCCCCCCCAAGTACAGAGCTCTCCTCTCCCCAGATTAGTTTTGAAGCCCACCCTCCATCAATACACATTCCACTGGCATCAACCCCCCCTTCTTCCCTCTTTCAATAGTGAGCATTCCGATCACCTAACTAACTTTAGAGATGGGCTGCAGAAGAGAAGCTGTAACTCACCACATGTCCGTGGAGCAGCTCCTGCCTGTGTACATCCTCCACCTCTGCCCCCCTCCCCTCTCTGCTCTCACGTAAAGATAGACAATGGGGGTTATTTACAAAAGGAAAATCCACTTTGCACTACAAGTGCAAAGAGCACCTGACGTTGCACTGAAAGTGCACTTGGCAGTGCAGTTGCTGTAGATCAAAAGTAGACATGCAAGAAAAATAAAAAAACAGCATTTTAGCCTGCACATGATTGGATAAAAAAATATGCAGAGCTTCCCCTCATTCCAGATCTGCCCCTCAGATTTACAGTGAATGCATGTCCAAGTGCACTTTTAGGGCAATTTCAACTGCACTTTGCACTTGTAGTGCAAAGTGGATTTGCCTTTCATAAATAACCCCCAATGTGTTTTGTAGAGCATAGAGGGTTCTAAACAACCATCAGGAGGAGAGCGCTGTCACTTGTAAATACAGCAGCGCATCTTTATTCATCCTGACACCATGCTTGATATGGTGTTGGGATGATCAAATCACATTATTTCTGTTGCTACATTGTAATATATAATGAAATAGTTGAACTCACCATAATGCAGAATCAGCGAGAACCCTGAGCTTGCCACCAGATGCAGAGTGTCCAATTTGTCCACTGCAACATCGCAGTCCCGCTATACGTCGCCGTTTGCCACCATTATGAGTAGAAGAAAAATAATTAAAAATTCCATAAATGTTCCATGTAGATGCTATAACCATATATAGGGGTGCAACGGATCACTGCCGATCCGTGATCCGAACGGGTCACCCCCTTCGGATCGCTATACGATCCCCGGATCGCCACCGCGGGCATAGAATTAGGAAAGGCAGCGGCTTCGGCCTAGCTCCGGAGCCGCGGCCATCTTGGTACACCCGGCGGCGTGTGTGTGCGCCTCGAGCGCGGGCTCCTCCTCTGTTGGTGTAAACAGAGGAGGAGCCCGCGCTTGAGGCGCACACACACGCCACAGTAACTGCAAGTACTACGGGGGGTGGTGACACTGTGCTGTACGGGGGGGGGGTGGTGACACTGTGCTGTACGGGGGGAGTGACACTGTGCTGTACGGGGGGGTGGTGACACTGTGCTGTACGGGGGGGGGGGGGTGGTGACACTGTGCTGTACGGGGGGAGTGACACTGTGCTGTACGGGGGGGTGGTGACACTGTGCTGTGCGGGGGGGGTGGTGACACTGTGCTGTGCGGGGGGGGGGGGGTGACACTGTGCTGTACGGGGGGGGGGAGTGACACTGTGCTGTACGGGGGGGGGGGGAGTGACACTGTGCTGTAGGGGGAGGGGGAGTGACACTGTGCTGTAGGGGGAGGGGGAGTGACACTCTGCTGTACTATGGGGGGGAGTGACACTGTGCTGTACTATGGCGGGTGACACTGTGCTGTACTATGGCGGGTGACACTGTGCTGTACTATGGCGGGTGACACTGTGCTGTACTATGGCGGGTGACACTGTGCTGTACTATGGCGGGTGACACTGTGCTGTAGGGGGGGGTGACACTGTGCTGTACTATGGGGGGGGACACTGTGCTGTACTATGGGGGGGGACACTGTGCTGTACTATGGGGGGGGACACTGTGCTGTACTATGGGGGGGGGGGACACTGTGCTGTACTATGGGGGGGGGGGACACTGTGCTGTACTATGGGGGGGGGGACACTGTGCTGTACTATGGGGAGGGGGCACTGTGCTGTACTATGGGGGGGGGGCACTGTGCTGTACTACGGGGGGAGAGAAATGTGGATATTACAGTGGGGGAGTTTTTTTTTGCTGATCCGAAAATGATCCGATCCGTGACTCCTGATCCGAGGATCGATCCGATCTGTGAGTTTTTTGATCCGTTGCACCCCTAACCATATAGGCGCAAACCAATCAATAAACGCTTATTGGGATTTTTTTTTACCAAGAATATGTAACAGAATACGTACTGGCCTAAATTGATGAAGAAATTCGATTTTTTTCAATTTTTTTATTTATAGCAGATAAAATATATTATATATATATATATATATATATATATATATATATATATATATATATATATATATATATATTTTTAATTGTTGGTCTTTTTTTGTTTAGAGCGCAAAAAAATTAAAACCACAGAGCTGATCGAATACCACCAAAAGAAAGCTCTATTTGTGGGGGGGGGGGGGGGGGGAAGAACGCCAATTTTGTTTGGTTACAGTGTCGCATGACTGTGCAATTGTCAGTTAAAATAACGCAGTGACGTTTTGCAAAAAATGGCCTAGTCATTAAGGAGGGGTAAATCTTTCGGAGAGCATGTGGATAATAAGGACTGTTTCTTTAATGGACTGTCTATAACATGGAACCCCTCCAAACATTAGGGACTGTGCTTATCGATCAGGGATTAGAACTATGATAGTTACACTTGGTAGAGGGACAGAAGACAATAAAAGGACAGAGGGGTAGGTTTATAAAACAAGGACTGTCCCTATTAATCAGGGATATTGCCAGAGCTTTTTTTCTCAGAAAATAGGTGCAGGAACTCAACCACGACCTGTTCAGATTTCACAAACAGTAGAAGGGTCTTAAAGGGACATTAAATACCAGAATTGCATTACATACAGAGTGCAGAATCCAGGGGGTTACAAAGCTGTCACTTGTAAACACAGAAACCAGACTTCTGTGTTCACAAGTGATTGTGGTGAGCAGGCACCAAAGGGTCTGAGCCAAAGGTGGTGGAACTGAGTTCCCCCAAGTTCCCCCTGAAAAAAAGCCCTGGATATTGCCATACACAGCAGTGGGTGAAGGAGGGGGACTGGTCTCCAGGTCAGGGACTGCCTCTCTGTGTACAGTGACATGCTGTGATTGGGTGAGCAGTCTCTTTGCACACAGACAGTTTTGTTTTGTGTCTCAGTGTAGCACACATACAAACACACTGACAGCTATACATTCCCCCCCTCCTTCCTGAGCACTTGTTCATGGTCCCCTCAGTGATTTATGATTCTTCTAGCACGGCCACCGCGGAGCATTCCAAGCTGGCAGGTTAGGGAGGGGGGAGATAAAGAAAGTATGTTCTCCTTATGGTGTGGGCAGAGGCTGGCAGGTGTGTCCCCCCCCCCCCCTACTATAATAACACTCACTGTGATCAGGAACATCGCTGCTCGTGCTGTGAAGGGTCAGACTCAGGTGCCCAGTAGATACTGAAGTGAAGTAGCATCGACTCCTGTTTGGGATGCCGTGAGTGGGGCCCCCACTGACAGCCCAGATGCACTTGCCAGACGATAGATGAGGACATCCAGCATGGTGGAGAAGGAAGTTAACTCCTCCTCCGCTTTGAGTGCTGAGCAGGGAGTCGCATCCATGACGTCGCTGGTTGCTACACGCCGGGCGGCTGTAGCAACTAATGGCCATTAGAGTATCAGGTAGAGGCGGATGTGGAGGCGCCGCTGCCCTGGACGCACTGCCTGCCTGGCCTCGGTGGCCTTGTCGGAAATCCGGCCCTGCTTACACGGCAGGTAGAATCCAGAGGGTGTGGCATGCTGGAGCAGAGGGCGGGACCTGTTCAACTTTCCATTTTACAAACAGACAATTGTTGGCTAGGACCGCCCCTAGCAACCAATCACAAACTTTTTAACTTGAAAAGCTGAACAGCTCTCTGCTCGGACATTCTGTCTTCTACCTGCTAGATGAGAGCGGGGGCGGGGAGAAGAATTCACAGGGGAGAGGAGAGGAAACCTAGGCAGGTTGTTGTCACCTGCACGTGTACTTTCCCCGCCCCCTACTCACTCCTTCCCCCGCCCCCCACTCACTCCTCCCCCCCTCTCCAGCAGCGGTCCCAATTGAACGGCAAGCTTCTTATGGGGTGGTGGCGGTGGCGGGGGCGGGTGTTCTCTGTGTCCCCTTAGGCTGCATTCACACCTAGGGCGTTTTGTCGCCTGAAGCGCGACGCTACAATACGCCATACCGTCGAATTTGCATTATTGTCTATGGAGACCGTTCACGCCTCCGAACACCGATAGAACGTCGAACGCCGATTTTGAAAAAAAATCCCGGACCCTTTTTCGACGCGCGTATCGGGCGGCTTTGGCGTTCCGCATAGCCGACAATGGCTATACAAAAAGCGGGATTTTTAAACGACGCGTTTTGGCGCCGCAAATCGCCGATACAAAACGTCTAAACTTTGTCGCCCAAATACGCCCAAAAAAAAAACGCTGACGCATAGGTGTGAATGCAGCCTTAGGCAGTCCGTCCGCAAACTCACTCCACGTTGTCCCCTGCAGCCAGCGCAGCGCCCCCCTACTGATGTGCGCTCTAGGCCACCGCCTAACTTGCCTATTGGTAGCGCCGGCCCTGAGCGGCGGCAGGGATCGCCGATCGTTTTGATATAAGATTTGTGTGGGTCGGCTAGAAAACGAGGAGGCGGTCGCAGTTTAGAAATCATGTCCCGATTTTATTTTTTTTTTGTCTTGTCACACTCTAGATTCACCATCCGTTCCTTTACGGGACAAATTTCGCCGCAAAAACGACGATATTTCGCAAAAAACGATTCGGTGAAACGTTCCACAAAGTAATATCAGTCCGATCGGGAACAATCCCCACGTTTCGGTATATTACTCGTCTATGTAGTAAAAAAAACAAAAAAAAAAACGGTGGGAGGAGTTAGGGTGGCAACTCCTCCCACAGTTATGGGGGAGGAGTCTGTCTTAACCAATCCTGTCGTTTGGTTGTTTGTAAATTTGCATATTGCACGATAGCACTTGAATGCCTTGAATATTTTATATTTTCTCAGCAATAAATAATAAAACGATGATGATGGGAGGGGCAGATGAAAAGCTAGTAATAGTTTAGTAGATATCGCCGGCAATGACAGCGGAAAAAATAATAATTTGCATAACTGTTCTCTCCATAAGTTGAAGGGAACAATTTTTCCAGCCCTATATATAGGGTTGAAGGTGAGCTTAATATTTGCCTACGGCCAAAGCACCCTGTGAATAAGCCCGTTCTCTCTCTGTACACGGAAGCTAAGCAGGGTGACCTGGTGCTACTACTTGGATGACTGACAACGTCGGTTGACCACCTGGGAACCGTAGTACTAAATGGAGGACTGCCTGGGAACCGTAGTACTAGATGGATGACTGATGGTGACATCGGTTGACCGCCTGGGAACCGTAGTACTAGATGGATGACTAATGACATCGGTTGACCCCCTGGGAACCGTAGTACTAGATGGATGACTGATGATGACATCGGTTGACCTCCTGGGAACCGTAGTACTAGATGGATGACTGATGACAACGTTGGTTGACCTCCTGGGAACCGTAGTACTTGGATGAGTAGTACTTGATGACTGAGGACGTAACGTTGGTTGACCGCCTTGGAGCCGTAGTACTGGGATCATCGACGCATGTCAGTTGACTTCCTGGGAACCGTTGCAGAAGTACTCGGTTGGATGACTAATGAACTCAGTTGTCAAGGTCCAACAGGTGCTGTAGGCTTTTGCTTTTCTTCCAGCAGTAGTTTTTTTTTTTTTATAAAAAACATTTTAGCATTTCTTTTTTTAGCAACCCTGTTGGGGGTCTTTGGTGAAATATCAATAGTCTAAAGAGACCCCAGATGTCTACATTTCGAGACCAAGAAAGGGTTTTTTTTTTCTGGCAATTCAGAATTGTTTTTTTTTTTTTTTCGTTTTTTTTTCATACGTTTTTTTTTTTTTTGGGAAATTCGGGAAATTAGAAAAATTATTTTTTTTCGTTTTTGTTTCATACGTTTTATTTTTTTGGGGAAATTCAGGAAATTCATTTTTTCCTGTTTTTTTGCTTTTTTCGTAAATTCGGGAAATTGCGAAAAAGCAAAAAAACTAATAAAACGGAATTTTCACAATAATTTTTTTTGTTTATTTTATGTTATTTTCGGGGGGGGTTTTTTCTGGCAATTCAGAATTGTTTTTTTTTTTTTTTTTTTTTTTTTCGTTTTTTTTTCATACGTTTTTTTTTTTTTTGGGAAATTCGGGAAATTAGAAAAATTCTTTTTTTTCGTTTTTGTTTCATACGTTTTTTTTTTTTTTGGGAAATTCAGGAAATTCATTTTTTCCCGTTTTTTTGCTTTTTTCGTAAATTCGGGAAATTGCGAAAAAGCAAAAAAACGAATAAAACGGAATTTTCAGATTTTCCGAAAAAAAAATAATGAAACGAAAAAAAAAAAGAATTCCGAATTTCTAAAAATTCGGAAATTTACCAATTTTTAGACATTTTCGAATTTTTCGATTTTCGAAATTTGGAAATATGAAAATTCGGAAATATGAAATTTGAAAATATGAAAATGAAAAATTCGAAAATTTAATAATTTGAAATTCGAAATTTCGAAAATTGAAAAATTCGAAATTAGGAAATTTGAAAAATTCGAAATTGGAAAAATTCGATATTTGAAAATTGAAAAATTCGAAATTAGGAAATTTGAAAAATTCGAAATTGGAAAAATTCGATATTTGAAAATTGAAAATTCGGAAAATTGAAAATTCGGAAAATTGAAAATTCGGAAAATTGAAAATTCGGAAAATTGAAAATTCGAAAATTCAAAAATGAAAAAAAATCGAAATTTTGAATTTTTGAAATTCCAAATCTTCGTATTTCCGAATTTTCGCATTTGCGAATTAGAAAAATTCGATATTGCAAAAATTGAAAAATTTGAAAAATAGAAATATTTCGAAAATTTTATAATTCGAAAATTGAAAAATTCGAAAATTGAAAAATTCGAAATTGAAAAATTCGAAAATGAAAAAAATCGAAATTTTGAATTTTTGAAATTCCGAATTTTCGTATTTCCAAATTTTCGTATTTGCTAATTCGAAAATTCGAAATTTGAAAATGAGAAAATTCGAAATTTGAAAAATTCGAAAATGAAAAAAATCTAAATTTTGGGTTTTTGAATTTCCGAATGTTCGTATTTCCGAATTTTCGTATTTGCTAATTAGAAAATTCGAAATTTGAAAATTGAAAAATTCGAAAATTAAAAAAATCGAAACGCGGTACTGCACACCACTTTGGCTTGAATCCTGCTTGTTTTGCGAAACAACACTCGCAAACCAAGTTAGGAAATTTTAAAATACAGCGCTCGTATTTCGAAACGCCACTGTAATAACTAATAAGCTGTGATATATTATGGGCCAGATTCAGCAACACTTGCGCTGGAGTATTTCAATATGCGCCGCGTAACTGTGAAGATGCGCCGTCGTTTCTATGTGCCCGTACCCACCAAACTAGATGCGCCCAATAACGGGCCATTTGCGACCGGCGGAACGTTCCGACGCCAGAGTATCGTCAGCGCTTAATTTCGCTTGGCGCATCAGTCGCTCCTATTGATTTCCCCTACAAATATGCAAATGAGGGATTTTTCCCAATTCACGAACGGATTAGCACCATACGCTGGCTACATGCGCCGCGCGTATCTCGTCCGTCCGGCGCAAAGTTATTTCTACAAAAGGCTGCTTTATCTTTACTCCAGACGGCCACAGGTCAGCAGGAGAGCAGCTACAGCAGCGTTACCGACCATAAGAGCTAGCTGAGCACCCCCACTTGCAGGACAACACCTCTGTCCATGCTTGTCTGTCAAATTTTACAGCCATGGAGGAAGACATCATAGGTCTCCATAGCCGAGATGACGGCTGACAGCTCCTGGCCTTAAAGTTCAGCTTTCTCCTGTGTGTTTGCGGGGAACGGGAGCAGCCATCTCAGAACAAAAGTAACATCATTGCGGGGAGGGGGAGCAGGATATACTTTAGTGCCGGAATGGCGCTTCTACGGGCGCATTTAAATGCCCAACGGAAGGCATTGCGCTGACGTTTCCCGTGAAGTGGTGCCGACGGAAGTTGTGAGCATGCGCACAAAGGGGGCGAGTGGAGCCTCACTCACTGCGCATGCTCCGTGGATGATGCGCTGAACGTAAGCCTCTGCGCTGGGCTCCGCCCATCATTTACATATGATCACACCCACTTCCCCTTGCGTCGGGTTACGCCGGCGCATTATCGTTACTCTGGCGCAAGTTTACGCGCAACTGCTATGTGAATAACAGTACTTGCGCCTAAAGGGTCTTCAGAGTAACGTAAATGAGAAGCGTTACTCCAGAGGAAAGATACTCCCATCTACCTGAATCTGGCCCTATATTTCTTAGGTTTAGATTGTAAATTTCAGGAAATAAAGACGCCTACACCGCCTAACTTATTTTTAGATTCCAGCACACAGGAGGGAGTCAGCCAAAAAAAAAATGTTTTCTCTTTTCCCTCCCTAGTAGTAAAAAAAAAAAAATGCAATAAAACTATCCCCTATTTTGTTAACGCTATAAATTTTGCGAAAACCAACCGATAAATGCTTATTGCGATTTTTTTTTACCAAAAATATGTAGAAGAATACGTATCGGCCTAAACTGAGGAAAAAAAATGTTTTTTTATATATTTTTGGGGGATATTTATTATAGCAAAAAGTAAAAAACTGCATTTTTTTCCAAATTGTCGCTTTATTTTTGTTTATAGCGCAAAACATAAAAAACGCACAGGTGATCAAATACCACCAAAAGAAAGCTCTATCTGTGGGGAAAAAAAGGAGTCAAATTTTGTTTGGGAGCCAGGTCGCACGACCGCGCAATTGTCAGTTAAAGCAACACAGTGCCGAATCACAAAAAGTGCTCTTTTCAGGAAGGGGGTAAATCCTTCCGGGGCTGAAGTGCTTAAGACCGGACCAAAATGCAGGTAAACGACCAGGCCCCTAACTGACACGGTCGTGCGACGTGGCTCCCAAACAAAATTTGCGTCCTTTTCTTCCCACAAATGGAGCTTTCTTTTGGTGGTATTTGATCGCCCCTGCTATTTAAATTTTTTGTGCTATATACAAAAATAGAGCGACATTTTTGAAAAAAAATCTATATTTTTTTACTTTTTGTTATAAGAAAAATCAAATAAAGTAAATTTTAGTCAAACATTTAGGCCAAAATTTATTTAGCCACATGTCTTTAGTAAAAAAAAAACCTGTCTGTCTGTCTATCTAGCCATCTATTGTCCGTCTACCTGTCTGTCTGGACAGATCTATAGAGTAAAGTGTGAACAGACGATCTCTACTATCAGTATAATCTCAGGCCCAGATTCAGAGAGCGATTACGCCTGCGCAACAGGTGATGCGCGTGCGTAAGTGTAAATGCGCGCGTGCGTTTAGATGCGCACTGTTCAGAAAACGATATACGCAAGAAATCTACTTTTTTTTGTCCGGCGTAATTTCGTTACACAGGCGCATCCGTCCGCGCAAAACTGCGCTAGACACACCATTGATTTGCTAGTCAAATATGCTAATGAGGGAGTTGCGGGGATCCACAAAAAAACGTTGTTGCTGCACAGGCTACGCGGTGTGCGCAACAGCAAAATGTCCTGTCTAAAATTAGAGCACATAAAAGCTGGTCTAAAATTTGAAAAAACGTCTACATCTCACAGAAAGCAACATCGTTAGTGAGGAGCAGACCACACACGTGTTGCACTACAATTTGACTGCCAACATGCCAGGGGCATCGTCGCTCATAGCTGCACTACTGACTTTAGATGAGCAAAGAAGGAGGAGGGCACGGAGGAAGGCACGGGAGAGGATATACCGCACCCGCATAGACCTGTTTGGCATGAGTGATTCTGAGGTGTTTCGCATCTTCAGATTCACCCCTCATGCCATCCTGGAATTAACCACAACCTTGCAGGAGGACATCACCAGCCCAACAAAACGCTCACATGCAGTGCAGCCACTGGTCAAGGTCCTGGCAACACTCCATGTCCTTGCCAGTGGCTCTTTTCAGCGTACAAGTGGAGTGGTGGCTGGGATGTCACAATCCTCCATGAGCAGATGTGTGCACCAGGTTGTCCCTGCAATTCTCAGACGCATGGCCAACCAAATCATCAAACCCACCACTGAGGACCTGCGGCTGAAGGCAATGACAGATTTCTACAGAATTGCCAGGTTCCCACGCACCATCGGGGCCATTGATTGCACACATGTGGCACTCCAGCCCCCCCTGGAGACAGAGCACATGTACCGCAATCGGAAGCATTGGCACTCCATCAACGTACAGGTGATAGTTGATGCCCAAGGCCTCATATGGCACGTCCGTGCCAAACACCCCGGATCCACCCATGACAGCTACATCTACAATCAATGCCACATCCGAATGGAATTCGATCAGAACGTGTATGGGAACACCTGGCTGGTTGGTGAGTGACATGGGAGTCGGCAGTTCATATATGATGACTATCCCCTCCCGTGATGCACACCTCACAAGTGGCACATGCATGACTAACATGCTCCTGTCTTTTGCCTTACAGGTGACTCTGCATATCCACTGGGACCCCATCTCATGACTCCTATCTGAAACTCCCAAACCCCAGGAGAGGAAAGATACAATGAAGCACACATCAAAACCCGTGCAGTGGTGGAGCGCACCTTTGGCCTCCTGAAGTCACGTTTCCGATGCCTGGATAAGTCTGGGGGTACACTGTTGTATTCCCCAAACTTTGTGTGCCATATCAAATCCTGCCTCCAGCTGATGGTTGTGGCCGGGGAGAAGGGGAGGCCCTTATGAGGGGAGCCATGTTGGGGGAGGAGGGGGGGGGGCTCCCCCTTAGGGAGGGCAGGCTTCTGCCAGCCAGAGGGGAAGAGTCCGCAAAAACCAATCGTCCAGTGCCTGACATGGACTCCTCCTCCTCATGATTCTCCTCCTCCTCATGATTCCCCTCCTCCTCATGATTCCCCTCCTCCTCTTGAACATCCTACGCGGACTTCGGCCTTGTTGAGGGGGCCTCATTAGGCTGCTGTCCTGGGGTTGGTGCGGTCAGGCCAGATGGCCCTGCACCCTCCTGCACATCTGTGGATGACACAAAACATTCCCAGGTTGGAGGATCCACACACTTGCCACATATTCCCTTTCACCCCCTCCCCCACACATGCTACACACCTGATAGAAAAAAAAACCTTACCTGGCACCACGGGGACCGGACTTGTGTCAAAGCCTGGCAGGCCCTCCACTTCATGCCGGTGAAAGGTCAGGGCCACCGCACGCTCCGTCGCTGTCAGACTAATACGGCATGGTGGGCCCCCTCCTGTGCCCCTGGCATGGGCATGCATTGCGGCCAGTTACTTTTTGACCAGACGCCGGAGGTCGTTGATTTTTTTGTCAATCCCAGACCGGGTCCGTGTCTCCCCCTCCCCCGATGAATTCACCTGCTCAGTGATCCTATCCAAAATCTCCCTCCTCCTGGCCGGGGTGGTGTTGGCACTCTGGGGGCCGTGGAGGAAACGCCCATACTCGCAAATGGCCCGGGCAAGAATTCTTTTTTCCCCCACAGTAAAATTGAGCTTTCTTTTTCTCTCAGTCATACTTCCAAAAACAATCAGTCCCAGTCAACAAAATTCACTCACACAAACAAGCACAAACAATCAAGCAAGAACACACACAGAGAGAAAACTACTCAGCAAGAAACTGTCACAAAACAATATAAACAAAAAAAACAGCAAGAAAAAAAACAAACAGAAATATATCAATCAATCAAACAGTCTCTCAAACACTTATCAAAAAACACTTTCACAAATATACCAACAAGCATTTGATCACACAGAACACTAATCTGACAACTACAAGATACACCGCAACGAACAACAGGAACAAAAGCACTTGGTTAAATGGGAAGGGACACAAAGGGATTGAACTTTTGCAATGCAAGTGCGTTTGTGTGTGTCTATTTATGCTGTCTGCGTAGTTCACAATGTTGCCCTAGTCCATTTCCAATTTCACTGATTGCGCCGCTCCCGAGTTGTGCGCCGCTCCCGAGTTGTGAGCATGCGCACAGCGGAGCTGACATGGTCTCCTTCACGCGCGCATGCGCGAGCCGGCTGGCCCTTCATTTGCATGGGGTCACGGCTCATTTCAATGTAACACGCCCACGTCCCTCCCAATTTGTATTAAACCTCCTTACGCCTCTGGAAAAAACCTTACGCTTGCGCAATTTCCTGAGCCAAATCTACGTGAATAGGGTGATTACGCGGCTAGATTGCGCAAGTCTAACGTAAAGGCGGTGCGCTACACCGGTCCAATAATGCGCAGATGTACCTGAATCTGGGCCTCAGTTTTCTCCTGAAGAGTTGGAATAGTTGGGGAATGTGGGAAGTAGTTGAATCTTCTATTGCAGTGAATAGAGAATGTTCCGGCCTCTCCTGTAGAAATATCTTTCCATAGAACTCTCTGGTAATGTTTGCATTCACAAGGATGGAACTCGGGGGGGGGGGGGGATCAGGTGTGAACATCAAATTAAAATGCGGAAATAAATGTCCATCCAGAGAGTCCGTTTATAAATCTGCGTTTTCTCATTTCATCCGCAGCGGCCGAGCCAAACAAACAGAGGAGGACCTCTCAAATATTAAACAAGCAGAGAAGATAATATTCACATGTTTTATATCTCCCAATATTTCCGAGTAAACACCAGAAGATCTGATTATTGTTTTTCTCTCAGTGAAATGTATAAAAAAAAATGAAATAAGCCGGTAAAAAAAACTTCTAAAATACAAACATAACAAGAGCAAAAAAAAAAAAATGAAGACCGGTGGCTTAGGATGATAAAAAAAAATGGCAAATGGCGCTATTGAAGCGATAACGCGGGAGAAACGGTCAGCAAATTGTGTTTAGGTTCTGATTTAAATTTTCTTTTATAGTTTCTGAACAATCAGATGCGTCTCTAACTGCTTGAGAAGTCAAACTGAGTCGTTTTTAATAATAATAATAAAGTAGACATGTGCAGACTGGAATATTTTGTTTCGTTTTTTTGTTTTCGTTTGGAAAATAAATGTATTTAGTTACTCCCGAAAATGGTTTTGATTTATTTTGTTTTTCGTTGCGGAATAGCTTTCGTCCGAAAATCCAATAATACTTGGTTTCTGTCGAATGGTCAAAAGAATGTTCTACGGAACATCGAATCTTTACGTCTCATAAATCTAAATCTATTCTCTGTAATGTCGAATCTATTATTTCTATAGTGTCAAATCTTTTCTCTATAATGTTGAATCTTTTCTCTATAATGTCGAATCTTTTCTCTCTATTAGGGATGAGCTTTGAGTTGGAGTAGAACTCATGTTGGACTGGAACATTGCCTGTTTGCCGAACAGCGAACTATTTGGGGTGTTCGCGGCAAGTTCATGTGAACTTTAGAACCCTGTTAATGTCTATGGGACTCGAACGTTTGAAATCTAAAGTGCTAATTTTAAAGGCTAATATGCAAGTTATTGTAATAAAAAGTGTTTGGGGACCCGGGTCCTGCCCCAGGGGACATGTATCAATGCAAAAAAAAGTTTTAAAAAGTGCCGTTTTTTTGGCAGCAGTGATTTTATGAATTCCTTTAAGTGAAACAATAAAAGTGAAATATTCCTTTAAATTTCGTACCTGTGCAGGGACAGTTCTAAGCATGGGAAACAAGCGATACTTTACAGGCATACTATACACCCCCCTAGGTACGAAATTTAAAGGAATATTTTAATTTTATTGTTTCACTTCAAGCATTATTAAAATCACTGCTCCTGAAAAAACGTTAGTTTTTTTAAAACTTTTTTTGCATTGATACAGTCCCATAGACAGTAATGCAAGGCCTTCTCTCTCCCTGGTGTGGAGTGCCGTGCTTGTCCCCTCTCTTGGACTACGGAGAGTCAGGATGCTCTCTACGTTGCAGATAAAGGAGCTGTGTGTTAGTGGGTGTCCTGACTCTCCTGCTCGCCCCCTCAAGAGGCTTTCTCCACACCAGGAAGAAAGCCTTGCATTACGGTGTGGAGTTACAGACAGAAGAACAGGAAGTGAGGATTTCTCAGAAGAAATAAGGACATTTAACAGCAAAATGGAAGGATGAGGTAAGTGAAGAAGAACTGCACTAAGGGAAAGGAAGATATTTAGGGGAAAAAAATTACCTTTACAACCCCTTTAACTAGGGTTGTCCTGATACCGATACCAGTATCGGTATCGGGACCGATACCGAGTATTTGCGGGAGTACTTGTACTCCCGCAAATACCCCGATACCTAAATAGAATACTTCGCTCCCCCCCCGCCGCTGCCGCCGCATCAAAAGCCGCCACATGGGTTAAACGGCGTGCGGGAACATCCCAGCTGTCATTTGAATAGCTGTAGTGTTCCCGCGGCCTATAGACACTCCCCCTTGCTCGGGATTGGATGGGTGATCGTGATCTGTCCAATCCCGAGCCAGGGGGAGTGTCTATACGCCGTGGGAACACTACAGCTATTCAAATGAATGCTGTGATGTTCTCCTTGCGGCTTTCGGCGGCAAGGTATGTGGGGACATGGCTGGAGGGACATGGCTGGAGGGACATGGCTGCATATGTGGGGGACATGGCTGGGGGGAAATGGCTGCATATGTGGGGGACATGGCTACATATGTGGGGGACATGGCTGGAGGGACATGGCTGCATATGTGGGGGACATGGCTGGAGGGACATGGCTGGAGGGACATGGCTTCATATGTGGGGGACATGGCTAGAGTGACATGGCTAGAGTGACATGGCTAGAGTGACATGGCTGCATATGTGGGGGACATGGCTGGAGGGACATGGCTGCATATGTGGGGCACATGGCTGGGGGAAAATGGCTGCATATGTGGGGGACATGGCTTGGCTGCATATGTGGGGGACATGGCTGGAGGGACATGGCTGCATATGTGGGGGACATGGCTGGAGGGACATGGCTGCATATGTGGGGGACATGGCTGGAGGGACATGGCTGGAGGGACATGGCTTCATATGTGGGGGACATGGCTGGAGGGACATGGCTGCATATGTGGGGGACATGGCTGGAGGGACATGGCTAGAGGGACATGGCTGCATATGTGGGGGACATGGGCTGGAGGGACATGGCTGCATATGTGGGGGTAGGGTTGCCACCTTTTCTTCAAGTGAAACCCGAACACTTTAGTAGTGCGCAGCAATTTTTTTTATAGTATAAACTATACATAGATTTTTGCTATTAAATAACATTTCTAATCATATGAATTTAATAACAAGAGTCCCCCTTTACATCAGAGTCCACAAAGTCCCCCTTTACATCTGGATCCACAGAGTCCCCTTTTACATCTGAACTTGCAGAGTTTCCTTTCAATGTAAGGGGCTCTGCAAACTCTTATGTAAGGGAGAACTCTGGGGCTTCTAACATAAGGGGTGCTCTGGGAAACCTGATTTAAGGGGGAACTCTGATATACAGAGAGGACTATGATGTAAGGGGAAATACTGTAAGGGGGGACTCTACAGACTCTGATGAAAGGGAGAATTCTGGGGACTCTAACATAAGGGATGCTCTGGGAACCCTGGTTTAAGTGGGAACACTAAGAATTCTGATGTATGGAGAGGACTCTGATGTAGGGGCCTCTAGTGTAAAGGGGAACTCTGATGTAAGGGGTGCTCTAAGAATCCTGATTTACTTTAGTGTACTCACTCAGAGGCAGGAGAGAAAAAGGGTGGAGGGAAGAGGTGCAGACTGAGCTCTCTCTCCTCCCCTATCTGTGTGTATTGGGGGAGGGGGGCGGGGGGGTTGTTGTTAATGTTAGTTTTAGGCAGTGTGAAAGAGCAACAGACACTCTCAGCTTAGACAACTGCAACCAGCAACCCATAGTCCAGTCTAAATAATGTGTCCGGGTTTCAGGCAGTCTGAAACCCGAACGCATGATTCCAAACCGAACTGTCTGGGTGAATCCTGGACAGGTGGCAACCCTATTCCCCTGGGATGCACAATCAGCCACACAGAAACTCTTCCCACTCCAAAGATAGTCCAGAAATCCATCATGCGCATCTGCTGGGACGCACGGACCGGAAGTGATGTCAGAGGGTCACTAGTGACCTTTCACTTCCGGTGAGGGTGAGCATTCAAAAGCGGCGCTGACACTATCCACGTCAGACGCCGCTCTGGATGCGTGAGGCTTACCATGATTAATAGAACTTGTGGCACAATCAAACTGGAAGGATTCTAGACCTCATGTCCTGCATTATTTCCATCTTTAAAAGCAAGGTAAAAATCTTTGTTTATGCACACAACCATATAGTTTGTAATACACCTTATTTCCACCTTATGTGTACCTATGGTGATACTCTATCATCTGCTAGTTAATACTGATGCAGAGCTTGCCCCTACTAATTGCACCCAGGTTTAGATGTTGTTATCATTATCATTCTTTGTCTATATTATCAGAAGTAGACACCCTATCTTTCTTTTCTTTTCTCTTTGAAAAAAAGGTATTATTAGGGAGTCTATAAAACATAATTAGGGAATGCAAATATATGGGTCCAAGCACCCCCGATGGCAAACTAGGATATGGTTGTTGAATGTTAATTCTAGGTGTCTATATCATAGTATAGTATGGCCACTACATAAATGTCTCTAAAACTTTTTTCATTCTATTAGCAAATCTGGATATTTTCAGCCTTGCTATAAAAATAAAAAATAAAA
This sequence comes from Rana kukunoris, assembly GCA_029574335.1. Taxonomy (NCBI): domain Eukaryota; kingdom Metazoa; phylum Chordata; class Amphibia; order Anura; family Ranidae; genus Rana; species Rana kukunoris. Next base: position 293,495 of record JAJQKJ010002754.1, read on the forward strand.
TATAAATAAAATTAATTAAAATAAAATATGACATGTACTTGTACAGTTGTCTATTAAATTATAGACTCTAGATATATACTAATACATTTAGAATAAAATAGTTTATATATCCATTCTAATAATTTTCAGAACTCTATTCTACTATATCTACTATAAAACTTCAACACCCTATCATCCACATTTGACAACCAGGTGGATCTGGCTTCCCTGGTTTTCCCGCTCCTGGTTTTGTCCTACGCTGTTGGGATAATAGAGGCGTTCTGACTTTATGTCTAGTCACTCAACTTTTTAACAGGATTGGTAAGCACACTTTCATATTTTGTTGTATATAAATTTATACTTTTTACATTAAATATTGATAATTTTGTAAAAATGACATTATATATTTGCTGTTCTGTACTAATGGCATTTATTATTACACACAGACGACTAGTTCTCAGAAGAGACCGAGGTGCTAAAGCCCTGAAGAGCACGCAAATGCAAATCTAGTTGGCAATTATGTGCACCAAACTCTGTCTTTGCTATTCTGTAAATACTGTGGTCGTCCTTTAATTGATCTGTTTCATATGTATAATAATTTTATGTAAATTAAATTTTCTATTTTTGATATATAACCTACGTGTTTGGTGTGTTTACCTTATTACCACGATTGATATCTCACATTAAAATCCTTAGAGTTGGTTAGGAGGAGCTTCCTCTGCCTTACTTATTCCATTTATTTTTTATACGTTCATTTTTAGGATTGTGAGTTCTTATCCATCGTATTCGGGAGACATTTTTCCACCCACTTCCTTTTTTATATATATATATACAGTATGTCCAATATTTATATTTTTGATTTACTTTAGATGTAATGCTTACATATGCCTTGACAAAGAATGCCTAGCATTCGAAACGTGTCGGATTTTCTGCTACAACTTACCTCCCAATCCTGGTGATGGTTCCGTATGACGGATAGTATTTGCATCGCCTATGTTTTTGTATAAATATGTATTTTTTGACAATTTTGTAATGTTTCTATAATATTTTTTGTAATAAATTATTTCATTTTGTTATATATTTTTTTGAAGTATTGTATGTGGTGCCTACATAATCCCAATTTCTGAGGTTTTTCGAATATTTCACTGTTTTACTTTATGCCAAAAAATAGCTTTTCAGTAAAAAATACTTTCTGGTTCAATACCGCCTGTATCTATTTACTACTACTGAGGGAGGGGTTATGGGTCTATACTGATGGAGGGGTCTATACTGAGGGGGTCTACACTGATGAAGGGGGATCTATACTGATGGAAGGGGTCTGTACTAATGGGGGGGATTTTCAATGATAAAGGGGGTCTGCACTTAGGGAGGGTCTATACTGATGGAGGGGGTCTGTACTGATGGGGGTGTCTGCACTGGGGGCTCTATACTGATAGAGGGGCGTCTGCACTGATGAAGAGGGGGTCTATACTGATGGAACAGGGTCTGCAATAAGGGAAGAGGGGTCTGTACTGATGGAGGAGGGTCTGTACTGAGGGGAAAGGTCTGTGCTGAGGGGGAGGTTTTATACTGATGAAGAAATGGACTGCACAGAGAGGGGGTCTATGCTGATGGAAGAGGGGTCTGCACTGATGGGAGGGGGGTCTGTACTGAGGGCGGAAGTCTATACTTAGTTGGGGAGTCTATACTGAGGTGGGGAGTCTATACTTTGGAAAGATGGTCTGTACTAAGGAAGAGGGGCCTATGCTGTGGCAGTGGGGTCTGCACTGGGGGGTCTATACTGATAGAGGGCTGTCTTCTCACTGATGAAGAGGGGGTCTGTACTGAAAAGAGGGTCTATACTGATGGAAGAGGGTCTGCAATAAGGGAGGGGGTTTGTGCTGAGGGGAAATGTCTGTACTAAGGGGGAGGTTTATACTGATAAGAGAGGGTCTGTACTAAGAGGGGTCTATACTGATAGAGGAGGGGTCTGTACTGAGTGGAGGGGGGTCTGTACTGAGGGCGGAGGTCTATACTGAGGTGGGAAGTCTATACTGAGGTGGGGAAGTCTATACTGAGATGGGGGAGTCTATACTGAGATGGGGGAGTCTATGATGGGGGGAGTCTATACTGAGATGGGGGAGTCTATACTGAGATGGGGGAGTCTATACTGAGATGGGGGAGTCTATACTGAGATGGGGGAGTCTATACTGAGATGGGGGAGTCTATACTGAGATGGGGGAGTCTATACTGAGGAAGAGGGGTCTATACTGTCGGAGGGGGGTCTATACTAAGGAAAGGGGAATGTACTTAGTAAAGGAGGTCTGTACTGGGGAGGGGTGTCTGTACTTAGTGGGGGATGTTTATACTTATGGAGGGGGTCTGTACTTAGTGAGGGGAGTCTATACTGAGGGGGTCTGTATTGAGAGAGGGGGGGTCTGTACTTAGTGGGGGGTCTATACTGAGGGAGGGAGTCTGTACTGTGAGAGGGGGTCTGTACTTAGTGGGGGGGTCTATACTGTGGGAGGGGGGCCCTAAATTTGGGGGGACAATAGTTGGTAGAGGGGGTGCGACACCATGTTTTTCCGTATCGGATGACACCAACTGCATCTCCCTAGTAGTATTTAACCCTTGAGGAATAACTCACCAAAACTGAAATTACTGTTGCAGGGGGTGCCTAAAAAGTGATTTGTATCTTGGTGCAGAATGAGAATCAGTGGACCAATCATACAGGGTGGAAATTACACGTCTTGGAGAGTTATGTACACCAATGGAGATCCTTCAGGCTGCTACATTCAATTGAATTTTACAGAAAAATTACAGCAGCTGCAGATTAAAATAAAAATAAAAATGTTAATAACATTAAATTACAACAACAAGGCGTGTGTGTTTTGATCCTTATATGCTTCCATACCTTCTTCACTCCCAGAAGAAGAAGCATTTGGAAGTATCCAGTAATTTTCTTTGTCACGTTTTTAGTGGAGGACAAAAATCTATGTTCCGCTCTGACAGAGCTGCTGGTAAGATTTAGGACTCATGCACATGAGCAATAAAATGCCACTTTTAGAAGCTATTTTCTTTTTTTATGCTTCTGAATACAGCTCTGTTTTAGTCCTTGCGGTCTTTTAGATTAGTTGTTTAGATTAGTATTTAGGGACATTATAAAATGGTCCAAACTTGTGTTCAGAGAGGAGCGTAATGGTATTATTTATGTACATATATGTAATTTCTTTCTAGTGGATAGAACATTTTAATATTCTAGTTTACACAGCATATGAACATTAAGCACTTAAGGACTGAGTCTCTTTCTGAGATTTGGTGTTTACAAGTTTTTTTTGCTAGACAATTACTTAGAACCCCCAAACATTATACATTTTTTCTAACACCCTAGAGAATGAAATGGCGGTTGTTGCAATACTTTATGTCACACCATATTTGCGAGCTGTCTTAAAAGCGCACTTTTTTTGGAAAGAAGTACACTTTTTTTAGTTATGTAAACATCCCTTGTAATAGAAAAAAAAGCATGGCAGGTCCTCTTAAATATGAGATCTGGCGTCAAAAAGACCTTAGATCTTATATTTACCCTAAAATTGCGCTAAAAAAAAATTGTCATTTAAAAAAATGCAAATAATAATATGGCCCTTTAAAGCGGAGGTCCGCCCAATTTTTTTTTAAAAGCCACTGACCTGTCCAGCATGCCCACGATGACGGCAGCCGAGGCCGAGCAATCGCTCGTCTCTCGGCTTGCCCCTGCTGCCATCCTTGGTGAGGGAATCAGGAAGTGAAGCATTGCGGCTTCACTGCTTGGTTCCCTACTGCGCATGCGCAAGTGGCGCGGCCCGTCCTCACTGGTCCTCCTCTCTACTGGAACAGTGTGTTTCCCAGGAGACAGCAGGGGTCACAAGAAGTGGCGTGACTTCCATGGGAGTCTATGCCCGAAGTGGGTGCAAATACCTGTCTTAGACAGGTATGTGCACCCCCCTACCCCTGCCAAATGTGACACCGGAGGGGGAAGGTTTCCAAAATGTGGAAGTTCAATTTTTGGGTGGAACTCTGCTTTAAGAACTATGGGCGGAAGTGGCGTTTTGGTATGGAGGTGTGTGGGGGCCATCTTCCGCTCACTCTTCTCCATACCCAGCCACAAGAAAGACCCGTTTGCCTCTGCTGCTGCCGACGGCTCCGGTAATTGGCAGAGGGCACGGGAGACTGGCGGGAGCCCTCTGATCTCGCTGTGAATCAGCCACAGAGAGCACTATTATCGTAAACCGGACCACCGACTGAAGAGGAAGATACCTGGGTTATGGCAGCTAGCTGCTGCCATAACAAAGGTATCCCCCCCTTCAAACAGCCAACAAATATCGATGCGCGGTGGTCCGGAAGTGGTTAACACATAAATATGCATCACAAATCACATGAATCTTTTATGCCTGGTTCACACAAGAAGCTGTGCAAATTCACAGCAAATTCGCTCCACACCGCATCAAAATCTCAACCTGTTGATGCAAAACTGATTGCAGAGTGTATGTTAAAGTGGATGTAAACCCTTTACAACAACTTTATGCTACAGGTAAGGCTATATATAAGGCTTACCTGTAGCTACCCAAGATATCTCCAAACCTGTACGGTTTAGGAGTAGGGATGAGCCGAACACACCCCGGATTCGGTTCGCGACCAGAACGTTCGAACAGAACCACGGGTTCGCGCGAAACATTTTGAACCCCATTGAAGTCTATGGGACCCGAACGTTGGAATTCAAAAACGGTAATTTTAAAGACCAAAATTTAATTAAATTAAATGTTGGAAAACGTCGTTCAGAAAACCCGGGTCTTGCCCCAGGAACATGTATCAATGGAATTTTTTTTTTTTTAAAACGGACGTTTTTTTGCGGAGCAGCCATTCTAATGATGCTTAAAGTGAAAAAAAAAAATTCCTTTAAATATCACACTTGCTGAGTGTCTATAGTAGTGGCACGTGTTTAGAAATGTCCCCCACAACATGAAAGGACCAAAAAAAAAAAGTAATTAATGCTACTTGCGTAAGTTCTGTGTGGCAACATTATGTCGAATATTTTAGCGGGTGGTGGGGGGCCATTATTGTTGTGTGAAAGAAATTTTTTAGACAAAAGGGCACCCCTCAAACATACTGTAATTGGAGCGCAACAAGGAGTCACGTGCAAAGTATTGCATCAAAAATTGTTATTAGGCGCCCCTGTTAAACAGGGGCTGGCCAATTTGTGGCCTTTGGCACAACACAGCACTTGCAACCCCTCCCAATAACTTCCAATTGGAGCGCAACAAGGAGACGCCACCGCCGTGCCAATTCAGGCATCAAACCTGAAATTGTGCCTTAGGCGCCTCCTGTAAACAGTGGGCCCCCCACACATTGGAGCCTTGGAGCCCACAAACCAACACTTGCAACCCCCCCCCCCCCCCCCCCCCAATAACTCCAATTGGAGCGCAACAAGGAGCCAAGTACAAATTATTGCATCAAAAATTGTTATTAGGCGCCCCTGTTAAACAGGAGCTGGAAAATTGTGCCTTGGGCACAACACTTGCAACCCCTCCCAATAACTCCAATTGGAGCGCAACAAGGAGCCACGTGCAAATTATTGCAACAAAAAATTGTTATTAGGCGCCCCTGTTAAACAGGGGCTGAAAAATTGTGCCTTAGGCACTGGTGGCGAGCCCAGAAACACAACATTTCTTACTAGCTATCAGCAAGAAAAGTGAGGAGGAGAAGGATATTCCATCAGCAGCATAAGAGGACAGTCACTCAGCATCAGCAGTCTAAAAGGGATACGACATTTCAACAAAAAATACATTATTCATTAATATCAGCATCAGGTGCTTGGTAGCTGGTGTTGATCCAAGCCTGATTCATTTTGATGAAGATCCGTCGATCAGCAGAGCTGGTGGAGAGGCGCACCCTGTGATCAGTGACAAAGCCTCCAGCAGCACTGAATGTCCGTTCTGAAAGAACACTGGATGCAGGGCAAGCCAGCTCAATTGCGTACTGGGCAAGCTCTGGCCATTGATCCATCCTCAAGACCCAGTAAGCCAGAGGATTTTCGGTGGGGAAGGTGTCCAAGTCGGATATTGCCCCTAGGTATTCCCGGACCATGTAAAGCAGATGCTGGCGATGGTTGCTGGAACCGGTCAGACCTTGGGGCTGCGGACTAAAAAACTGCCTGAACGCATCGGTCAGACGACCACCTTCTCCACCGCCCCTCCTGTGACTCACCGAAGCCTCAGCAAGACGTTGTTCAGAGCCAGGTTTTGGTAATCCCCCCGGTTTCTGGGAACGCATTGCACAGACCCTTCTGCAAGGCCTCCCGCAGAAGTTTTTAATCTTCTGCTCCCTCTGCGATGGCAACATAAGGTCCGCAACCTTACTCTTGTAACGTGGTTCAAGGAGAGTCGCCAGCCAGTAATGATGATCCCCATAAATACACGATACACGAGGATCCTTAGCATTTGCAGAATCAGGGGAATGCAGCGTAGGTTTTGAGGCATTCGGGCCACAGTATCTGGGTTACTGTCATTGGAATTACAACAAGGCTATTCACATAAAAGCCACTTGAGGACTGAGTGCTCATTGAGACTCAAAACCCTCCACACCACTGATACATTCCTCCCTCCTCCACCTCCCATGAGGCGATACAAGAAGCAGGTGGCTGAAGGGGACCTTGAAGGTAAGGACCTCACCTCCAATCTTCCCTTGCCTCAAGGGCCGTGTCCATTATCCCGACATCGTGTGCAAACATGTAAATAA